>KN823045.1:21522-78460 GCA_000827465.1 Tulasnella calospora MUT 4182 | reverse complement strand
AGCAAAGCTCATCGTGTCAAGCAGAACCTCGATGCGGGTAACATCAAGTTAACCGAGGAGGAGATGAAGAGTATTCAAGATGTCTTGGCGAGTGTGGAAGTCACTGGTGGGAGGTACTTTGGCAAGAGTAAGGAGCAGGAGCTGCTTTGGGGTTGATCGTGAGGGGACGTCGGCGACGAATTGAAAAACCGTTAGCATCGGAGGTATTTGCTTTGGCTAAAAGTTTGTAAAATTTTGGTTTGTATTCATCCCTTTAATCATTATATATGCTTCCCTTCAAGGGATATGGCGTTCGACGCAGCCGCAGGTGCCGGGAGCCAACGCCGGTGGCGTCGAGCCGTGTGAACTTGACGCCGCCGCAGTTCGTTTCCCACTCAAGCCACCACGACTAACCTAGCTTGCACGCATACCCCAATCGACCGCAGAAAGTCCTATGCCAAAGGATGAAGACGATCCAACCTCTCCGAAGGCCCCGGTAGCTTCATTCCCACCTCTGCCAGCGCCTTCTGAAGCCGGCGGCCGACCTCAAGAATTTTACGGATTTGTTACGTGGCTTTGCACGTACATCGCCTTTGGCCTTATCATCCTCTGGGGTATTCTGCCCGACGAGTGGATCTTAACGTTAGGGATTACGTGGTACCCTAGTCGGTAAATCAAAATGCTCCTTGCTGAGCGAGATTTTGGTGCTAACAAAAGGGGGCATTTCCTATCTCCATAGGGAATGGGCGTTATTGATTCCTTCGTATGGAATCTTCCTGTGCCTCTTGACTTGGTACACTTACTGGTCCCTTGCGATTGCTGCGACACCCGAGTTCGACGATCTAAAGACTTTCACCGGTGGGTTGACGAGTTTTCATCGCATGGCAACGTCACGTTCTTACGCCCCCCTCATCATCCACCACTCAAGACTCGTATGCTCTCCTGCCAGAAAAATCTGGCCCGAACGAAGAGTCTCCGTACAAAGATATCCTTGCGCCTGACGCTATTCCTGAAGTGTACGACCTTCCAATTGGGCTTGTCAACCGGAGATTGCTTGGGAAACGAAAGCGACCAAAACCCGTTTCGCCTGCAGGGGACAACCCTCCTCTCTAGCAGGTCACAACGTAGGTGTCTTTGTCTGTATTCTTCAAGAAAATGTCAACTTACTAAAATCCGGTTTATAGGCTCTGTTTCACCTTGAACCCAGAGGTGGGGTGAAGGGCAGGTAGCGTACGCTCTCCCACCAGTAAACATGGATGACGCTCGGATACAATGTCTCGACCTTACACCGGGTTCATCAAACCGATCAGATTCGTACTGATTTCCGAGGACAAAATCGTACTATGTTCAAAACAATACATCTCAACTTATTTGGGGTGCTATCTCGGCGCATGATAAACCTTCTTTCCCTTGTACCAAGTCTGCCGGATCTCGATATTATGCAAGTTGGCCGGATCGACCGTCCTAGGGTCCTGAGCTAAAATAACTAAATCTGCAGACTTTCCTTCTTCCAACGTCCCAATGCGATGTTCCAAATTCAACTGCCTCGCGGGGTTGATCGTTACCCCTCTCAGCGCTTCCTCCAGCGTAACGCGTTGTTCGGGACCAAGCACCTCGTTACTGCCGTACTTCAGCCGAGTGACAGCCGTCCGGACGAACAAAAGAGGGTCGGGCTCCGTGAGTGGGGAGTCGCTGTGGAACGAATATACGAGTTTGCCGTCCACGTCGTCTTTGACCGGGTCGATTCGAGCGGCGCGTTCAGGTCCCAAGACCCAGTTCTGGAATGTCTCCCCCCAGTAGTAGACGTGACCAATCGTATGGCTGACACCCAGCCCCAAGCTGGCGGCTTTTTGGACTTGGGTCGTGTTGCAAACCGTAAAGTGTTCGATTCGGTGCTTGATATCCTTCTTGCGGTCGGGAAGTTGCTTGAAGACTGCCTCGTAGCATTCGAGCGATTGGTCCACAGCATGGTCCCCGTTTGCGTGAATCGACACCTGCCATCCTTTCTTCATCCACTTGCCCATTTGACCTTGGAGTTTTCCTGTTTCGATGAGGAGCTTTCCGCAGTCATCTTTAGGTCGGTGATAGTAGTGTTCATTGAGTGCTGCAGTGAAACCCTGCGTCGATCCGTCCGCCCAGAATTTGATGGCTTGGGCTTCTGCGTTCCCAATGCGAACAGGAGGGGTGTGGTCTCCAATAGTGGTCATGTCCGGAAGTGGGAAATCCGTTATCATCTCCATTACCCCCGCCACAAACCTCAGAGGCAGGGGATGCTCCAGATTGGTGGTTACCTTTGCCAACAAGATCACGTCACCGAATGAGTTGACCGTCCCAATCCCAGCATCAAACACGGTTGTGCAACCCTTAGCGGACCACTGGCCCAGCTTCTTGGCAGCGTCCCTTTTGAACTTTGGGTCGTCTAGCTTTGGAATGTGCTCGGCCACCAGCTGGATCGCCGGAGTTTCCAACAGTTCTCCCGTTAACCGTCCGTCACGCTTAACAAGTCCTGGGGTCTGATTGTCGTCGTTGATCCCAGCAATCTCGAACGCTCGGTGGTTGACGTAGGCGATATGGCCAGACTGATTGAGGACGAAGATGCCAACCGAAGTGGAGACTCCGTCCAAGGTGATGGCGTCCGGTTCCTCGTGGCCTTCAACGAGTGATGGATCGTATCCATAAGCAGCGACCCATTTAGGATCAGGTTTGTCGATCACTTTGGCAACGGCATCTTTCAGGATTGCGAGGGCGTCGGGGCGCTTGGTTATCTTCCAAGGCTGCAACAGGGTCAAGTAGTCGATTGTGAGAACGGAGAGGAAGAGGTGAAGGTGGGGTTCGACGAATCCGGGGAGGATGCATTGTCCATTCAGGTCGACCATCGTCGCGGTGTCGCCTACCAGGGATCGAACGACTTGAAGACGACCGGCGGCGGTGATGGATGCTCCTTTGATGGCCAAAGCTTCCACAGGGGAGAATGTTCCTCCTGCCATGGTAATGATCGAACCGTTATAAAAGATGGTGCTCCCTCCGTCGCCTAGATCTTCCTCGGATTGAGCCACAACGGGCTGGGTTTCATTGCTGAAGTCCAAGTTGGATGTAAGGATGCGAGCGAGAGCGTTCAGACCTGGGTGGCAACCGTGGCACATGAAAGAGCTGAGTAGTAGGTTTGGTAGGGCGGAAAGCTGATCTCTCTCTTACCTTCGACCCATCCTTTTAAACCAACCCGTTCGCAGTATCGATAGACGCCATTGTCCTCCAAGCCACCACCGGACACTCGGGCGGTCCGAGTAAGAGATCACGTGTTTATTCAAACCGTCGGCGCCTACCCAGATCTATGGCTTAGGTGTGCTCGTGAACGGGGCCGACTCGAGTGCACGACTGAAGGTTCCGAATAGAAGATCCTGTTCAAGTAAACGTGCTCCTAAGGACAATCTCCAACACGAGTCCCGCCTGCTGCCAAGGTACTTTTGCGTGGAACACGTAAACTTACAGGTACCTGGCGCTTGAAGCAGAAAATGGGTAACATAAGAGCCGGACAATGATCGTTGGAAGGCCGTCATAAGTTATCCATTTTATGGAAGAAAGGAAAACGAGTCCATGCGTGGATAGTAACAAATGAGGAAACGAATCCGATGTGATTAGACTATCGAGAGTGCCAAACATTGGTGGCGAATTGATTGTGAGGTAGGGAAGTTTACCCTTGGCAGGGGTGAGAGTCGACGCTGTCGAGTTTTTAGACCGTGACGCTGGAGGAGCCAGGAAAGAGTTTATGCCGGTCGGGGAAGAGGGGGGTTTTCGGACATGGTGACCGTTCTTGGAACAATGACAAAGGTGGTCATCAAACTGGAGAAAGCGAGAACGAGGGAGCAGGCAGAAAAGACGACCTGGCGGTTCTCGGAGATACCCGTCAGCATGATTCCGGTGACGAAGATGTTGAGTGGGACCCGGAACAAAGCAGCGAGCTGTCGGGCAAGATGGCAGGTGCAATGCGGTATCAGCATCAGCCAGCAACAAATAGACCTGTTCTGGCGCAACTCACCGTAGCACGATGGTCGTTCGAAATCATCGACCCCTTCAACATACCCTGCACAGGGTAATACACTCCAACGCAAGCTTCGAACAAGCAGAACGACCAGAACCTCGTCTGAGGGAGGCTTGTGGAGAAGCTAATCGCCAGCGCCAAGCTCGCCACGAGGCAATTCAAGCTTGCCAGTTTGGCATGAAGGACCAATGGTGCGTCGGACCGAGGGAGAGAGTGAGAGACGACTGAGGTATAAACGACTGAACCGAGCATCATGGAGACCATGAACGCGCTGAAGATGTAGCCAAGGGGAAGTTGAGCGTTTGGCGGAGATGCCTCTTGCATGGACGGCACCCAGAGGAAGACGAAGATGTACATGCTGCCTTCGAAACATGTTTGGCGCAGTCCGAGAACGAGGAGTGCAGGATCTATGGAGAGATAGATGGCGTGAGCAGTGTTTGGACCACGGCATCAGGTACGCCAAGCGAGCCTCACCTCGCCGAACGATATCAATCGCTTGGCGTAACCGGCCGAGTTGCAAGATGTCCCATTTCCCAACGCCGACTGACGCATCTTGTGCGCCATAGTTCTCCGTCCATAACTTCCTGATCATGAACCAACTCGCTACTAAAAGCACGCCGCTGAGCATGAACGGGCTTGTGAACGTCTTGACCTGGGCGACGAGTTGGTTACTGACAACTCCGGCAACACTCGCGGCGATGCCGTTGATGAGCATGGCATCACCGAGAATGGTGGAGAGGCCGGCCTGGGATACTCCGGCGGATTGAGAAGCGGAAACGACCCATGTTTCGAAGCAGCTGAATAAGATGGCGGTTGCGAACCCTGACACTAAACGACCAGCGAAAAGGATTGGAATCCAGCTTGACAATGTGCAGAGACATGCGAACGCGTATGCCACGCAGAACCAAAGACAGATGCGTTTTCGTCCGCTGGGCGAAGCCAGATAACGGCGGGGTCAGCCCTGAGACAGTCGGTGTACGAATACCGTAAGAAACGATCGGCCTCACAATTTGTCTGCCCAAACACCAACGAATGGACCGCTGAATCCGGCAGCGGTAAAGCCTGTGACGAAGAGGAAACCCACTACGCGCTCCGAGTACCCGTATTGTTCGCGGTACAGTGAGTACACGTAAGGGCCTTGTAGCCAGTCGGCACCTAAAGACGAACACAGCGTCACAGCGCGTTAGATAGTTCGAAGGCAAGGTGCCAGACTCGCGTTCAGAATGATACTCACCCATGACGATCCCGTAAACGAGCAGATAATTACTACGGAGCGCGGCAAAGACGTCCTTGCCCGTGCCAACCAAAGACGACGCCGAGCCATCCAGAAGCGCTCTTTCCTCGACTTTAGGCGCGTTAGCCTCTCCCGATGCCTTCTTCTTTTGCCAGCCGACGTAGCGCTCAACGACAATGGCGACGGCGCAAAACACCGCGAGCACTGTCAGTTGCACTTGGTAAAAGTCTGGAGGCGGGTAGGGTGGTAGCATGGTGTTTGTTTGATGGGGAAAAGATGTCGAAAGAGAGTGAGAGAAGACCTTGAGAGCAGCGGTTGAATGCTGCTCTTGGTGTTAGAAGTCGTTGAGGGCGTCGAGAGCGGGTGTGGAGATGTGGCAGTCCAGATTGGCACCAAGAGGACAAGGACCCTAATCCAGGGACCGTTTGTTCGTGTGATCGGCAGTGCCGCGGCCACGGCATGAACACTTGGCCTGCCGATGTAGAGCTGCTTTCACATAATACCAAACCGTAAATGCATATCGGTACGGCCACGCAGAACCGGTTGAGCACGATGATCATTCGCAGCATCTCCGTTGAGGGGGCCATCCTGGGAACAATAATTGGATAAGCGCAGGCTTGTCTCATTGCAACATACCACCTCCCACGTGCTGGCCCGTGTTAGCGATCCGGCCTACCTTCTCACTCAGCTCCTATTACTTTCGATTACCCATAATGGAAACGGCAGAAAATGTGGACCGGACTCTAGCTAGAGGGTTGGCTGTTGTAGGTCCACGAGAGCTTCAGTCTAGGTCGCAATCACTCACAGCCCCGATACCTAGGACGAAGCGTACGATACACTCGACCAATATCACGTAAACCGCAGAAGAGTAGTTTTTATCGTCAACGACAAAAAGCGTGCCGGCGGTTACGGGATCGTACGACAAGCGCACCTTTATGCCTCCTCCTACCTTCCGACCTGGTTGGCTTCACGCCAATACGGCCAGCCTCAAGTCGTTGCCGTCAAGGAGATCAAAATGTCAGCCATGCATGATGCCTCAGATCTGAAACGAGTGGGTCCATAGTTCCTTACACATACTGGGGTATTAACTGGGGCGCGGGTGATAGGCCTTTACGAAGGAGGTGTTGGTTTGGTCTCGCCTGGAGGGGCATCCTGGTGTTGCCAAGTTCCTCGGATTCTGCGCCGATTTCAGTCGCTCGGAGGCATGGCTAATATCGCCATGGGAGCCATACGGGAACGTGAGCGAATTCGTCCAAAGACGCGAACTGGAAGTGCCAGAGAAGTTGTCGCTGGTGAGTCTCCGTTGAATCCTTGCGAACCCATCGTGCTCACATTTAGCGTTGCGCTAGGCTTATGATACCATTGGCGCACTGATGTTTCTTCACCAATTGGATCCACCAGTGTGTCACGGAGACATCAAATCCGTACGTCATGGGTCTCGCGGGGTCGGCTGTCCATCTAATTAAATTTATCATGGAAGGCAAACGTTCTCGTTAACGCGGAATGCAGAGCCGTTCTATGCGACTTTGGGCTAGCAAGACTCTATGAGGATAGTGGGTTCGGGAGGCTGGAGACTACGGCCGGGTTTAAAGGATCCATCCGCTGGTGCAGCCCCGAACTACTCGACGGTCACCCAAGGACTGCAAGTAGTGACATATACGCTTGGGCTTGGCTCGTGTGGGAGGTATGTTAAGTCTTTCCCTATTTTGGCATTCTACTAATAATCCTCATTTGTTAGATAATGACGGGCGAGCTTCCATACGAAGGAGCTGGAGCAGAATACGTCATAATCCGCCAAATTTTCGAGAGTCCTCTTCCCCAAGTGAATGGGGAATCTCGCCTCGGCGACTGTCTCCAGCTATGGGAGTTGATGAGGAGGTGCTGGTCGGCCGACCCCCTGCAACGCCCGACAAGCGCAATGTGTAAAACGACCGCCGAGTACCTTGTAGGTCTTTCCTCGTCGTGCCTGTATAAACCGCCACTGAGTCTCCCCTGTGTAGCCCCACTGCCCTCCGACTCCCAAGTCTGCGGGTCCGCATACCCGTTCGGCTGCTCTGCTAGAGAATCTCGGGGATCTCGAGAGTTGGAAAGGCAATCACAAGGCTGGGTATGCTTACCTTGAACAGGCTCTGCATCTGTATGAAGAAGAAAAAAACGTCAAAGGCATCGTCAGCGTTCTTCACAAACAAGCTGCAGTAGCACATCGGGATTCGAACCACGTCAAAGTCATGAATGCCGCTTCCGCCGCCTTACAGAAGTGCAGGACTCTACAGGATAATGCCGGCATCGCACGTGCCCTGTCCTGGATTGGATGCGCGTTTTTGATGGAAGACAAGAGGGTAGACGCGTTACCCAAACTTCAGGAGAGTTTGATAATCTTGCGGCCAATGGGGAACAGCGTGGAGCTTGCAAAATGTCTTACAAGATTAGGAGAGCTGTACCGACGTGAAGGCCAAGCTGTGGAAGCGTTGTCCACCTTGGAGGAAGCTGTAGATGTTGCATGTCGCTGTGGCGACAGGTTAGGAGAGGCCAGCACACTCACCATCCTCGGCGGCACACATTGGGACCTCAATGACATGGACCAAGCGATCTCCACTTTCCAGAAGGCCCATGAGATCGCGAGGAACATTGGATGGGAGCAGGGGTTGAGCACCTGCCTTTGCCGCCTGGGATCCATCAAAGTCCAACAAGGTCTCCACGCGGAAGCAGAGGAGCTACTGCGCGAGTCAGTTCGTGTTGCCCGAAGCAGCGATGACGTATGGAGGCTGGCCCAGGCCCTCCACTGGTCGGGGAAGTGTTTCAAGGAACAGGGCCGGTTCGAAGAAGCCCTTTCAGCTTTGGAGGAGTCGTGCTCCGCCTATCAGAATCTCGCACTCGACTTCGAGTCGGAATTAGCAAACACAGCCGTTCTCCTCGCTGATTTGAATTCGGAGCATGGTCACAAAGAGGATGCTCTCGCTCGGTACGACAGAGCTATAGCCGAATGGCGCAAGGGCGGGGACAAGGCCGAGATTTCGAAATGTCTGGCGTGGAAGGCCGTCATTCTGGTAGACATTAACCGATGTGATGAGGGAGCTTTGCACTTCGAAGCGTCTCTCATAATCGATCAGGAGTCTCGGGACGAAGCCGGTGTGCAATGGAATCGGGAGCAACTTAGCGGGATCCCGAAGACGGTCATCAAGTCGGAAGTCGGAAGACAGTCAAGACTCGCACTCGCTAAACTCCAGTCCCTCCGCTCGACGTCGTTGTTGTGCGACATGAAAAAGCTTCAACGTCGCGTACCCCAGCTGACCATGCCAAATCTCAAGTCACCGGTCAAACTAGTCAACGAGAGTGGTTTGTGATTGCGCCGAAATCGTAGCCGGTTCTTCCATCATCACAAGTTCCCACTTCTGTGTTCATACGTATGTATCCTTGTAGAGCAGAAACTGTTGTCCTCGATTTCCGCCCTATATCTCCAGGCGCACTATATAATAAGGAAACTCCAGTGTCAAACGGGAGCCATTTGACAGCGGGCATTGAATAGAATAAAACGGAGGGATTACGAACTTCGCCCATGCGGTCGGAAGGACTGAGAGTGAGAGAACACCAACAGAGAGGCAGGTAAACCATAGTATAGTGTGCCCGAAAGCTGAAGGATCGGGTCGTAGGTAAGTGTTTGATGCTCAGTTCACTTCGAAGGTGAAGAAAGTTAAAAACCTTCGTCAGCCATAGCTCGGCGGCTTATCTATCCGTACGTCTTAGAATCGTATGACAATAGCTGCTGCACGAACGATGATTCAATTCAGACTGTGCAATCATGTCAAGATAAGGGCCATAGGGGGCGATTGTAAACTGGCGCGTGCACTGTATTATACGACCCAGGCGCATCTGAACGGGGAACGAGGAGCCTCAGGTTATTCAGGGGCGTTTTGTCAAGCTGGGAACAGCAACGTTAACACCTCAAGCGCCGGTTAAGCGAAGTTGGGCTTCGCTCATTGCTCGATAACATCCACCATCGGCCCGGTTAGCGGTCCTCCATAGCTTTTCCCCAGCTACTAATTATGTACGGTCAAGTGTTCGCAGCGGGAGGCCCGGGACGCTCGCCGAAGGTAGAGCAGCCACACGAACTTCGTGGCTGTACTTGTTTGTGCAAAACTCTGGGGCCAAAGAGGGTTTGTCGAGGGCAAATAGTCGCTGCGATGAGTAGAAGACGGTCGGAGAGCAAGATTATGTAAACACAAGAAGGGGACTTCGGAATTCAGTGTCACCTTCCATCGGGATGAATGCTTAGCCAGAACAGATTGAACGAAACTCCGGCAGGCTCCAAATGACTCTGCGCGAGCTAGTTGAAGAACGGCAATCCGGAAGCAGAAATCTAACCAATAGAGCAAAAACAGGAAGGTAAGAATGAATTCGAACCAGCACAAAGCGAACGGGTATGATATGAAATTAACGACTGTGCGACTGGCGATTAGCGAACGTTCGACTGGCGATTGTGTGATTCTGCAATTTGTCTGGCATATGAATTACTCGTCCTCGTGCCAATACAAATCAGCGTCTGCCTCCAATACTTCCACTTCATCGAGAGCCTCTAGTCCCATTGCGGAAGTCCCCGCAAGTACGTTTCGCAGATCTAGCTCGCTCTGCGCGAGCATTTGGGCGTCGTAAGGTAGGTGATCATCAATAAATCCGTCGGCTACCTCCGCGGCAGGGGCCCAAGGAATCCGTTGCCCTTTCCAACCTCCGTTTGTATGAATCCGGTTTAAGAATCGCCTCCAGAGCGGATCTAGACCTAAAACGTCTGGATCTCCCACTATGATGAGGACTGATTTTGCACGTGTCATTGCTACATTGAACCGTCGAGGATTAGCAACAAAACCGAGGGTGTGTCGGACGTCGAACTCGACAAAGTCGAGGCTGCTGCGAACCGTCGAGACGATGATGGCATGGCGTTCCTGAAGAGAACAGTCTTACAACACCCCATCTCTATGTGGATCAAAGCAAAAATACTCACATCTCCTTGGAATTCCTCCGTAGTTCCGACTTTGACCTCGGGGAAGTCTGCCTGGAGGAGAGTGCGCAGCTTGCCAACCTGGGCTCGGTATGGGGTTATGACACCGATTTCCTCGTCAGCTGAAGAGCAAGAATTAGAGAATTGGCTTCCTTATATGAATCGACCGACTCTCACCAAAACTGGTACGTTGGTCGTAGCGAAGATCTCGCACGTAGTCCATCACGGCGGACGCCTCCTCGATGTTAAACCACGACGGAGACGAGGATTCTCGTAAATCTTGGCCTGAATAAAGGCTCAGGGTCACTGAAGCTATGATTCATTCCCGTCTACAAACATTTGATTGCATGGAAAATGATCGGGTATCTGGGATTGGACAATTTATCCCAACCTAGACACCATTCCGCGGCGGAAGGATCGGCGCACGCTTCAAGCTCGCCGTCGTAAAACTGTTGATCAGGGAATTCGATGATAGATCGATGACTTCTCCAGTTCTTGATGAGTTTTACGTATCTGTTAAGGTCGGTCAGGGTCGGTGGGGATCGAGCAATGTATCGCAGAGGCACTAACGTTACGCCTCGATTCGCTACTGACTTGTACATATCCCTTGCCATGAGACGATCCAAGTAACTAATGTCTAGGCCTAAACGTCTTGCTATGGGGCTGCGAATGACCGGTCCAAGTTGTTTGGGATCACCCGCAAGAACAATGGTTGTATTGGCGTCCGCGTTCATCTGGATGGGGATCATCACTTGGCGAAGAATCAGGAAGATCGCTATATTTACTTGCTTTGCAGGTCCTTCAACTTACCTTCTGGCTCGCTTGCCTGCCCTGCCTCGTCGATGAAGATATGCGTAAAGTGCCCATTCGGCACGCCTACTCCGTGCGGCAAGCAGCCTGACGCGCAGGTTGATACAACTACCCGATACTGCATTATTGTCTCAGGCGCTGGAACCCTGAAAGATCCATCATCGTATTGAAGCGAGTAGCTTTCCAGTCTCCGAGAAACGTTGTTCACTCTCGATGGGGCGTTGAGCCTGAAGAGTTGGGAAGTAGAAAGTGAATCGCATAGCCGGTCGGCAATGATGTCGGCACCGTTGTTGCTGGGTGCGCAGGCTAGGATCCTGGCTTCGGGGTCCCATGCTAGGACTTGTAGAATTGCTTCGACGATGGTGACGGTCTTCCCTGTGCCTGGACTACGGAGAGTCAGTAGGTGGTCACTATGGTAATGCGGGGATTTTCAGCAACTGACGGCCCGAAGACAATGAAAGGTATGGTCCCACGTGGCAGCCGCGCGATCGCCGTCACTGCTTGCATCTGAGGCCTGTTGAATCCCACCCTCGGATCATAAAGCGCAATTCTGTTCATATCTAGGGTTGCCGGCCTCACAAGTCCCCCGTCTTCAATGTCTTCCACTTGGGGAAATAGGACAGGACCATGGTCGTAGGGGCTGGTCACCGCCATATGCATCCTGCGGAACAGGCGGCGGTTGAGCTCGAATTCCAAGTCAACCTTTTCGCCGCGAGAGTGGAAACAGTGAAGACAGGACTCAAGCATGACGCTGTTCTGTTTTACCGCATGAACAAAACCTCGGAACCATTCATTGGGGCCGGACTTCAACGGTCGAACAAGGACAGAGTCGCCAATTACAACGGGCGGACGACGGTCCTCGAGGCCGGACACGTCAACTGTAAGGAGGCAATATGAGACATATGCAAGTTGGTTTGTAACATGAACTCACGCCTATATGGGGGCAAATTCAGGACCGTAAGAGGCTCAAGGCTGTTCACACTTACAAGTAATTATGTCCAGATTGACCACAAAATACTTTAACTACTTGATCGTAATGCTCCATATCCTTTCTATAGTAACAGTCAAATATCTGCCGTGTGACCCATCTAACGGGGCGCACTTACTCGGCTTGGCATTCGTCGAGCCACAGCAGGGTCTGCCAATGGTCCGCGTACGTCGGGGCTAGGAGTCGCTCCCGTCGTATAAGATTTACTTTATCTTCAACGGAGCCATCCTGCCAGTGAAAAATAGACAAAATGTCCTGTGGGACTTCCGATTCTGGAAGTGGGTAACGGAAGGCCGTTTCCCGTCGCTCGAAGTTTGGTGACCCTCCGCAGTCAGTAACGAAGCCCTGGTTCTTGCGAGGCCGTGGCTTGGGGCGAGTATAAGGGGCTGTCGGAGCTAGCTGTAGCTGATGTACTTTCACGGTAGCGATGGCTTTGACAACTCGCGAGATGACGAATTGTTTGTTATCTTGGAAGGGCAGTTGGAACGTGAACTCAACACGATCCTCGTAGCGACCACGGTTGCCTTCAGCACCAGAACTTCAGCAACCGCCGTAATAAAGGCACTTAGGACTTACCGCTAGGGTCGAAGGTGACTTTCACTGCGTAGGTAGCTCCAGGTGACATCGTCAGATGGGCGGAGAAGCGAACGGAGAAACTTGGATACATATAAGCAATGGATAGCTTTTAAGTTATAAGAAACTGCATACTTAGAGTCCCGAAATCGATCTTGGGTCCCGAGTTGCGAGGTAAGCTCGATGTTCTTAAGGACCGCCGATCCCTCCAGTAGTCGGATGTAGAAAACGTTTTCGCGGGTGGGCCATTCTGCCAAGGTACTGATGTCGATGATACCGAAATCCAGTTCAGGTGGGGTGATGCTGATACTAAACTGATCGCAACTTTCATCCTCAAGCGCCTCCTGATTTACCGTCAGGCGCACTTTGTGCACATGAACAGGATCATAGAGGTGTTCGTTCCAGCGGGCTAAAGGGGTGCTTCGGTCGCACAAAGTGCACTCCACTAATGCTGGAGCTCTAGAGGCTGCCGGGGGTTTCTGAAAGGTATCGGTTTTGTGAGGAAGAGGATTGGAATGAGCAACGGCGCTCGTGAAAGGCGCGGCAACTGGCGGGGACGTTTGCTTGGCCGACAATTCAGCCTCGATGCGGAGATGAGACCTCCAGCTTAAATGCGCCGACCGAATGTCTTCAGCCATAGTTTTGTTGCAAGTACTACAGGTCCACAGGGGGGTCTCGAGGAGGTATTCCTCCATACGTCTTTTGTGAGGCTTGCGTTTTACGTGATCCAATAATGCCTTGCGGCGTAGCCCCGTCTGTTGACATGCAACACAGTCGCTGTGATTCTGGTGACACTTCTCGATCCGACACTTGCCCGTACTGAGGAGCCTTGGGCAGAATAAAGTGATCATGGTGAAGGTGGGTGCTAGATCTAGAGCGGAGAGCCGACCAAGGAAGAGGGGACTACGATGTTGGTGGGAGTCTGATGTGGAGTAAATAAACTGGTAACGCTAGATGCCTGGAAAGCTGTTGGAGGTCCATTATTTGCCATATGGGGATAAACCCTCACCTCGAGGCTTGACACGTCTTTGCGACCATGCCACGCGGATCAATGTCCGCGGCTACAGTTCCCAGAAACCTCGTTTTCACCACCCACGCTCGTTCAGTCAGCAAAACGCACAAGTGAGAGCCCAACCAAGTGGCGAGAGAGCCGAAATTAGATGGGTGATAGATTGCGCGGATGGTAATGACTGTGATGATCTGGTGAAAAGCTGTTCGAATAGGCGAGGAAAGGACGAAAATGAAGGTATTGAGGGTTTAGATGGCCCAGAAAAAGCATCACTGCCTCATGTGATGATTAAGATTCGATGAAATCCAAGGCCAAGTGCGTGGAAAATGTATGTTGACGGTTGCCCAAATTCAAACCAAGGTGAAAGTCTGCAAAATAGGGGCAAAGGTGACGCTACTGAGTATAGAACAACTGATGAGCACGGGAATACGAGACTTACGACTTGGTAACCGGTCACCTTTACCGAGCGAACGGGGCCGAACGTATCAGTGGTGGGGTAGTACCAAATTATAGTAGGAGGTGTCACTGAAGGGGAACGTTAGCCTCGCTCGTGATTCGTCGGACGCGACTGACCTCCATTTGGGTCCACTGCCCACTGAGCAGTAATCGCTTAAGTGTTAGTTTCATAAATCCAAATCGCTGATTCGTATGATCCGTGTGCGGATGAGCTTCTTCCGCTTTGAGCAGTACTTCCAGCAGGGGGCTGGCGCAAACCCAGATCGTCAGTGACGACGGCCGAGTTACCTGAACGCTGGGAGGTACGCACTTGCGGAAGATCGACCAATAGTCGCGCTACTCGGGGCTGCAATGCTGGGGTCAAGTCAGGGACAAAAAGAATTGTACGTGATATCATACAGGAACCAACGCATTGTGAAAGAAAGCCACACACTTCTAGTCTAATTTTAGGCGTTGCTCTTGACGACAGACACTTAACGCCGCCAAATCCGCCGACTCCCGCACCAAGTCAGTCATTGCCCGGCTGCATTCCCAGTTCCACACACTGCTCCAGTCTAGGTCAACCATTCTTCTGGTCTCTTCTCTGCGAGTTTTCCTGATCCTTCCCTGATATAGACTCGCCGGTTGCTGGACTGTATACGCTCGAAATTGCCTCTAAGGCTTGTCTCGCTTTCTCTTTCATCTCAACTTGGAAACCTCATCGTTTTGATTATGTTCCGGTCAAAACTATTACCACACAGCTATCTATTACTCTGCTTAGCCCTCGTTTTGGGGACGTTTTTCGTCCTACCACGAAATTACCCTCGTTATGGGCCCAAGAGCCAGAACAGCGGAAGGAGTGCCGAGGAACCGTGCTGCCAAGAATATCACAAATATAATCATACCCGGTGGCCTGATGTTACGCGTTGTAGAAGTTCTTCATTCATATATGGAAAAGGTCTCATTACCTTTTTCCCTTTATCGGTCGGCGTCTTCACCAAGACTGGTAATCTAATCTTCGGTGAGAGAGATTTGGAAGTTAGTACTTCTGGAAATGCGATTGATACACTCTCAACTGGTTGTACTCAAGCGAACGAACGTTAAGAAAGACACAATTGATATTGGGGCTCGGCCGCTGGACTGGAACGTGAACCACCGGTAATGCAGAAACTGCATTTGAAACATTATTCAAACTTTGGTATCTTATTTATTGGCAGAAATTGTCACTGGATATGATGCGCGCTGAGACAAATATATTTCCGGATGGGTTCGAGCGAGCCCCTAACCCCGTTTCAAACCAGTCTTGCAGGTCAGCTGCCCGCATATATACCCACGGCCCTTGAAAATTTCTCTATCTCCATCTCTCTTCCAGTTCCCTCCATGTCTACCTTCTACACGCCTCTAGGCATGTCCCCATGGGCTACCTTCACGTCGTCCTTCCCTCCCCACCAACCCTCCATGATTACCTCCCCAGCCACGCCGCCCATGGCCTCTATCCACACTTACGATACTTACCATCAGCCCTCCTCTCTCGAAAACTCTCACAAGCATCGCCATCTGCAATCTGGTGACTCAACCCCGCGCGCTCCAGAAAACGCTAAGGCTGCCTTCGATTATACGAAACTACAAGAACTTGTAAAACTTCGAGAGTCAAAACTCGCGGACTGTAGCTATTTAACTCGCCAAAAAACAAGAGTAGGTTATTCGCCCTCCGACTATCTCCATATCAGCCTGATAGCCGCTATTAGTCATACCGTACTGCTACGACCACCACGAAACAGGGATCGGGGTTGTGCTCACCACCCGTCCCGGCTCCCCGCGTAGACTCCACGACCGGAGAGGCTCTTGGACGTGGTCAGATCGTTACTCAACGCGACTGCAGCATTTCAAAAGCCCTAACTAGCACGGAAGATTGTCTCGGCCGTGTTTTCCAAGGCGAGGTGGGTGGTTAGGGGGTCGTGTCGTATGATCAGGCCAGCCGACCAGATCGAAATGATTTTCTAGAAATCCGCCAATTTCTCGAGCTCTTATCCGCTAAAAGGCTTTACATCTTCGTGGGGCAAGCTTTGCGCCACCGACACTCTCGGCGGGAACGATGGCCTGTCGGGATTTCAGTTCCTCCAAGTTTCTTCGGACGATGACTCTTCGGACGAGTCGACGACCGACTCAGAGAGTGAATATTTGTCCTCGTGGGCCCAGTTCACGTGGTCTTTTCCTATCTCTCGCGAGCAGAGAAGGAAAGGAGTACGATGTAGTGATTATGGTTTTGATGAGGACGGGAGATTGCGAGGATTGTAAGTTTACCTCCATGTTCGGTCGATTGTAGACTCTCCCTGAGACTCATACACTATCTCCTTTAGGAACAACTCTCCGGTCACCATTATCCTATCTCCGCCGTCGGGAACTGCGCCCAAGTGGCGTCCAACCCCGAACGACCCAGCATATCCGCCTCCCTGCAAATCGCTACTCCATCCGAAATGGATTGCAAAGTATTAGGCGCTGGCGCTTTAGTGATACGGGGTTTTCTGTCGATGGAGCACAAGACGTCGCACCCGACAGCCTGCCAAAACGAGTCCACCATCTAGAGAAATATCAGCCGCTCGTTGAGAATAGAAAGTAGAGTTCTTAGTATATTTTAACAGGAGATGTGATGAATTATATTGGATTATTCGCTCTCTATATGCGTATCTGAGCCGAAATTATGAGGGTGTCCCGAACTGACCTAGGGGAAGGCTTAGGCTCATTGAAAATTCGAGAATTTCGAATCGGCAGGCTAGTACGAGGGATTCGGTCAACCATCGTCATGGACGGTACAAGGGTGGATTTCTGGAGCTTAGGTGATGGATCATAAAGCTTAGGGGGTGCTGCCCCAGCGGGAGAAACGCTCCAGGGCCTGCTCGACTTTGCTTTGACCTTCATTATTACCGATGCAGGTGTAGATCTTTTGCGCTTCGGTGTACGACGATGTGGCTTCGTCGTACCTGGACTGTCGGCGCTAGACCTCTCCTAGGCCGCACAAGGTATTCGCTCGACCTTCGTCCTGACCGATGTGGGCATAGATCTCTTGCGTCTCGGCGTAGCAGGATTGGGCTTCATCGTATTTGGACTGACGGCAGTAGACCGCTCCCAGCCGGCCTTGGGAGAAAGCAGACTGTGTCATCATCAACGATGACAAACACCCGTACTCTACTTATAATAGGTCAAAATATCGCGACTCTCATAGCAGTGCCTAAGCTTTGCCAAACGGTGTTAACGGCTAAGCGGACGGCGTCATAATTCCTCGCCGAGAGGCCACTTGGGACTATTCTTCTCTACCATGGACTAAGCTTCTATGCAACGTGCATCGCTGCTTCTTTCTACATCGAGGCGTGGGTTCGTGGAAACACCGGGAACAGCACAGTGCAGTGCAGTGCAGTATATGTGTGAAGAACTTCGGTGAACCCGGAGCAAATTTCTCTCCGTTAGCCTCCATCCTCGATGCACCCTATCTCGAAGTTCTAGCCTAACAAATCATCTTTCTTG
The DNA here is from genome assembly GCA_000827465.1 of Tulasnella calospora MUT 4182. Classification (NCBI taxonomy): domain Eukaryota; kingdom Fungi; phylum Basidiomycota; class Agaricomycetes; order Cantharellales; family Tulasnellaceae; genus Tulasnella; species Tulasnella calospora. The sequence goes on along the minus strand of KN823045.1, from coordinate 60,878 downwards.
ATTCGTGCTCATTGCGATCCTTTAAACTTCAAGAAAATCGGTTGGAGGAATACCATCAAAGAGCCCTGATGTCAGACTTGGCGAAGGCTAAATCTCCAGCAGCACGAATGACCCTCCACCGCATGGAACCCTTACCCAGCTGGTGGCTATTCGAAGTACCTCATTTCAAAATTGAGCATACCCTGGGATCTTCATTCGGACACTTGCAAGGGTGAGGTATTCACGATCAACCTGTGAGCCTTGAGGACCACGAAGCTGTCGACCCTGAGCTTGCCCAACTTACGCTACTGTGATGACACAAACAAACGCCGGGGATTCAACCTCCACCCCGCCTCCACTCTCCAACCGTCCTTTTATTGGCACGCTTGTAGTTATTACGAAACCATAACGCGGCCTTCACCACTCGACTTTATCTCCTCACCAATATATAATAATCCATAAACAAACACTCGACTGCACAAGTTACGATGGCCAAACCAACTCTAGCCGCAATTCGGAGTTCGAACTCGTCATACAGGTGGTCGTATCGACCAACGGCCATGTTCGTCGGCGGCACTTCTGGCGTCGGGGAGGGAACAGTCAAAGCATTTGCCCAGGCTGCGCAGGGTTAGTCGGACCCGTCGTCCAATCAGGCCACCTCATCGACTGAATCGGGCTTCTGCATCGTTAGGCCGAGCGCATATCGTCATAGTTGGTCGTTCTCGCACCCGTGCCGAGGAGATCATTGCCTCGTTTCCAAAGACCTCCGAGTCTCAATACGACTTCATTCAATGTGACGCCTCACTCCTCAAGAATGTCGTGACGGCGGCGAATGAGGCAAAGGACAAGATTTCTGGCCCTTTGAACTATTTAGTGTTGAGCCCAGGACTATTCCATCTCAAGGGGTTCACTCCTACTAGCGAAGGAATCGACGTTAAGATGGCATTGCATTTTTATTCGCGGTGGAAGGTGGGTGTGGAAGTGCTTGGGGCCACACACAAACTGATAGCTCAACATTATAGTTCATCGATGAACTAATTCCTCTTCTCGATCAAGCAGTCGCGAGCGGACAGGAAGCAAGAGTTATGTCCATCATGGACCCAAAGAATGCAGGACTTTTAGACGTAGGGGACTTCGGGGTGAAGAAGAACTACTCGCTTCCTCGAGCGGCCCAGCAGATCGGGGCGTATAACAGCGCCATGGTTCAGGTCTGTAGCCGCAAAGTCTCCGAGACCATTTCCTAGATCAATTTTAACTTTATCTTATCACAGGAATATTCACCCATCCATCCGACCCTCTCGATCTCCCATATCTACCCGGGATTAGTTAAAACTAGGATTGCTAGAGACGTGCCCTGGTACTTAAAGCCTGCGTTCTCCGGTCTCTTGTTGCTTGGAAAGACGTCGGAGGAATGTGGAGATTGGATGTTCTCGGCTTTATTGAACGAGAAGTATCAGAAAGGAGGTTTTTTACTTGGAGAATACGGAGAGGAGCTTGATGTGCAGAGAGATAGTGCGGAGAACCGGGCCTTACTGCTGGAGCATTACCGGAAGCAGGTTGCAGAGGCGACAGAGTCTTGATGTAAACGACCGTTCTGCTGGCTCGGGAGGTGCAAGTCGTGACTTTCGCGATTGTTTGGAGTTCAACCTCGGTTGGCGTAATGCTATCTAAGACCCATAAAAATCGCCCGCTGCAGGTCGAAGTAATATGAGATCTTCACTTGGACACTTGGAGGGGTCTCAGGGGTTCATATTACCACAAAGCTGTTGACCCTGGTGGCCATTTCTCCCATACCTATCCCGGGTGGGTTGCTACCGGACTCACTAGACAGGCACCCTGGTACTTCAAACCTGTGATCTCAGGTCTCTTACTATTTGGAAAAACGACAGGAGAATGTGGAGATTGGATGCTCTCGGCTCTGCTGAATGAGAAGTATAAGAAAGGAAGTTTTTTATTTGGAGAATTCGGGGAGGAGCTGGACGTACAGAGGGATAGTCCCGAGAATCGGGCTTTATTGCTTGACCATTATCGAAAGCAGGTTGCAGAGGCGACAAAGGCTTGATGTAAACAACCATTCACCTGACGTGGGAGGTGCAAGTTATGTTTTCTTCATCATTGAACCGGCTGTCACCACTTCTAGTGTATCAGTGGACCTTTCGCCAAACTGCCTTCTTATCCGCGCCGTTGTCTCGAGCACAGGATTGGAGGTTAACAATAATTCCCGATTTGCTCCTCCCGACATGTGCATTTCCCTTTTTAGACAGCATGTGTATACATAACCTCCTGGGCATCCAACATGAGGGGATCCGCAGCCTAAACGTTACCGGCCTCTTACCCACTGGGCCCGTACCGAGACTTCAATCGGGCTTCACCGATTCCGGCAACGGAGCTAACGTGTACCGGCACCTCGATCCTCCTCTTTTCTCACACAGTCCTAAGTGAATGTCTCCGCATTGACAGAATGTGTCCGTATGTGTATAGTGATGGGGCTCGCGTACTCTATCGAATAGTCTCCTTTGCCGCTGCGCCTACCGTTGGCGAGCATACATCCTCATCTGATCTGGACCAGCTAAAGAGAAATCGAACTTAATAATAGGCATAGGGGTCTCAGTTTTGGGACTTGGCACTTGAGATATCGAGCGAGGCCGCTGGGAAAAACGCCACAGGACCCTGGATCGGCCGCCGGGGTGCCGCGCCTGGTCTTTCGACGCGCGTCCAGCGTCAAACAACGCCCAACCTGTCTCACAGCGACTCGGACGACCTCCGAGCCCGAATGTTGGAGGATGTGCATTCAAAAGAGCAGAGATGTTGAGCAAGCTGAAAGAACATCAAGTAATTCATCAATCGCGTTCTCGAACTCTTTATCACCTCACTCGAACTACTAGCACCTGCTAGCATCCTCTCTTCTCGACTCTGAATCAGTCTTTTTGTGACCGAATGACCATGTCTAAGCCATCTCTCGCCGCAATCAGAACCTCCAACTTGGCGGCTAGATGGTCCTATCGTCCAACTGCGATGTTTGTCGGTGCGACATCGGGCATTGGGGAAGGGACTGCGAAAGCTTTTGCTCAAGCGACCAAAGGTAGGTCACTAAACGACTCTGGGCGTCCGAATCTGAGGCTTATGCTTTTTCACGCACCAGGACGAGCTCATATCATTATTCTGGGTCGTTCTCGAGAGTGCGCTGACCAAATTATTGCCTCGTTCCCTCAAACACCGGAGTCGCGATATGATTTCATTCAATGTGACCTCTCGTTGATGACGAACGTCGTGGCTGCTGCCAATGAGGCAAAGACCAAGATCGAAGGTCCTTTGAATTACTTGGTCTTGAGCCAGGGCATGTCTCATGCGAAGGGGTTCACTCCAACGAGCGAGGGTATCGATATCAAATTGGCTTTGCACTTCTATTCTAGGTGGAAGGTAATTACATGCCCTCCTACTACGAGATCCGTACAGTGCTAATCAGCCCGGGGACCTCCCTTCAGTTTGTGGACGAGCTGTACCCTCTTCTCGAGAAAGCTGCTGCGGAAGGGCAGGAGGCCCGGATCTTGAACGTGATGGATCCTAAAAAGACTAAGCCGATCGATGTCACCGATTTTGGGCTGAAGAAAGATTATTCCATCATCCGTTGTGGTCAGCAGAACTCCGCATACAACAACGTCATGGTCGAGGTGCGCAAGTGCCACACGCCCTCCCCCTATTATCTAATCGTTGACCCTAATCTTAGGAATACACGCGCCGCTATCCAAATCTCTCTATCGCCCATGTTTACCCTGGATGGGTTAAGACTGGAATAGCCAGGAACACCCCAATGTACGCCAAACCAGTGGTAGCTGGGCTACGCCTCTTGTGCAAGAGCCCCGAGGAATGCGGCGAGTGGATGCTTTCGGCCCTCCTGAATGAAAAGTACAAGCAAGGAGGGTTTTTCTTAGAGGAGTTTGGGGAGGAAATTGAGATTCTAAAGCATGGCGAGGAGGTCCGGAAATTGCTCGTTGAGCATTATAGGAAGGAGACGGACCTTTCGTCTCCGGCATGAGGTGAGTTCCGTCCGACGCCTCGTTGAAATGCGACTCACAAGTGCCCTCCGCCTCTCTTGATCTCCGGCGGTGACTAGACTTTTCTGGAAATGCAACGGACCTTTCTCGACACTGCCGCGTTGCCTTGTGTACGTCACGCGGCCGGCCCCGCGCTCGTGGTCTCATGCGTCGTGGGTGACTGTAGGCCCCAATAGTCAGCTGCCGATACGCAACATCCCCGCTCATTACCCATTGTAATATCTCTGCCATTATAAATACACGCTCATCGTGCGAGGCTGGCCTTATCCGAACATTTACCCACCCCGGAACGCCGCTCAACGCAACGAAATCTCCTGTTGGCAGGCCAAACCGTGGGACATACGCCACGATCCCCAGCCCTGGGTTCTCTTTTCTCATCCCTGAGTCTCGCTGCCCTTTGACTCCCAAACGCATAGAGCCCCTTTTCCCAAACCGCCTACTTCAATCGACTCCTTTGAGTCGCTCAGCATCTTCTACAACTCTCTAGAACTTCCAACAGCTTACGACGCTTTGTCTCTTTCATCTCACTGCGGCACTTCTTGACTGAAGTTGGACCGATTCTTCTCCCCCTTTTACGTCTCTCTCTTCTCGCACGCCGTCCAAAGCGTATAGGACGAAACCACCGAAAGAACCATCCATCTACCGTATGATCAGCAACTTCAATAATAATGATGCAAGAACCACAGTTGGAAGAGCCACTCATAGCCAGCAACCTGTCCCAGTTCAGCGAGAATCGGGTCGACGCCCCCCAGTCCAAGGCCATATTCGGCACCCAGTCCTCGCTCGGTAAGCCGCGGAAACTCACGGGCCTCACGAAAACGAAACCCGACTGACTTTTCCCCCCTCCCACGCAACCTCTCATAGTGAGCCGTCGGCATTGGAATCGATTCGAAACATCACCAGCACCCTTCGTGCCTTGCCAGCGGTCTTCTCCCCTGCCACAAAGAACAACACGCCAGGAGCATCCCCAGCAAGCCAACAACGTTCAACAGCCCTTTCCTATGGTAGTTTCGTTGGACCAACTAATGCGGCGATACCCATTGCGGCCACCACGGCAGTAGCACCGACCTGGAGCCCCTTTCTTCCACCCTCGACCGATTCTCAGGGTGCGGTGACCTCATTCCCTCCTCATGGCAGCAACAACGCAGAACTCCCGCTTCCAGAGGTGGAAACCGAACACATCACCTGGGCGTCTTGGGAAGATGTAGAGTCGTCCGCGGGGAAAAAGCGGCTTTTGCTGTTGGGCTATTCGTCCGGGCTTCAGGTCTGGGAGTTGACGTCAATTGACGGCATCCAGGAGATCTTGAATGTCAATCTCACGTCTTTCATCTCCTCGCCTGGATTTTGGATTGTCAGTCGAGCAACGGCTCTCCCCACACCAACCAAGGCGACGGACGAGTTCGCGGATGCTCGACCCTTACTGGCTATTGCGTAAGTAATTTGTCTTCATGTCGATCAACACGTGGACGGAGGCTAACTTTACAAAACTTAGGGCAAAGGAAGTTTCTCAATCGTGGCAAACAGGTCCGACAGAAGTTCTAATTTACTCCTTGAAGTCACACACCGTGGTCAAGAGGCTCGGAACACCTCCCCTTGATGATCCCAAGTTCGGAACGGAATCATCTTCTGTTGGAAGCGATCCGGGAGAAGACTTCAGTAGTGTTTACGAGATCGCTGCCAACTCGAATTTCGTTGTTATCGTGGGTGCATATACCAAATATCGCTTGAGTTGTTACTGATCTTTACTTCCTCAGAGCACTCACAGTCCCATCGCGATCCACATCCTCTCGGCTGCAACCCTTCGGACCGTCTACACCATTACTGCGGAACACTTGACCCCATCAAAGTACTCAGACTCTCCTGATCGTCCACCACAGCATCCGACGTTCGCGTTGTCCCAGCGAATGATCGCATTCGCATCGCCACCTCCTCTGCCTCATCAGCGGGGTTCAAAGGGAGGTTACCTCTCTACGTCCGTGGCGTCTTCTGCGAACGGCTTCTCTCCCACTTTGACCGCCATCGGAGCTGGAGGAATGGACTTGGTTGGGACCGGTGCGAAGAAAGTCGGTGAGGGAGTTTGGATGGGCGTGAAAGTTTTGGGAGGTTTGGCGTTTGGTAGCGGAAACGCAGTCCAGCAACCCACTGTCTCGCCTCCAATCATGGACCCCCGCACTGCGCACTTCTCGAGGAGCGCTCCGAGTGCCGGGTTGGGCGTTTCCCCTCCTGGACTCCTCCTGTCGCCAACCATTGCCCCATTGAGCCCCATGTCCGCTGGAATGAAGAGTAAGCGCAGCTCATTTGGCGGTGGGTCCGGAGAGTCTGTCCTCCACCCACATGTCGAATCCGGCTACGTCACTATTTTGGATCTTGGACCCATCATGCGGGAACGCGGAATCAAGACCAGTCCGTCATCCTCGGAAGCCAAGCCAACGCTCATTGCGGAGTTCCTCGCCACATCGACCGCGCCGTCTGTCATTCCTTCGGCGACTCCCCACCCTGCAGCCATCCAACTCATTTCTTTCTCGCCCTCTGGAACCGCCTTGTGTGTCTGTGACATTTATGGCCATGTTGCGAAGGTCTTCCAAGTTCGAGGTTCCCTGCGCGGCGTCCGTGATCCTGGAACTTGGAGCGCTTCGCATGAGAAGGAGAAGGGTGCGATCACGGCTGGAACGCCAGGCAGACGGCCGGCCAGTGTTGGCGATCGCGCAGCGTTGAATCCCCGAAGGCGATCATCAGGTGCTTCGTCTCTCTCGACGTCGTCTAACCAAGCCCAACCCAAGGGAGTTAGTGATACGGTTCGGCATATGTACGACTTGGTCAGAGGCACGACTCATGCAAAAGTGGAACACGTCAGCTGGTCCGAGGATTCGAGGTGGATCGGGGTTGGAACCAGTCGAGGCACTTTCCGTAAGTTAGCTGATAGGAACTGTGCTTCCCCAGATCATGATTACTGACGATGGTTCAGATACATATGCGATCAATCCTTATGGAGGCAAACCGGACGAACTCTCCCATCTTGATGGGAGGGTGAGGAATCCTGATAGTCTGGTAAGTTGGCAGCTGAATTGCTCTTTCGGCTCGGGACTGAATCTGTATCATTAGCAATCATGGCCTGTGTCAGTCCAGCCGGTGATTCGGTTCAAGGAGACCGCGAAGGACAAATATCCTGCGCCGATTTTCAAGTTCTTGCCACTCGGTGTCAGCCGATCGTCTTCTATTCTTTCACCTTCGCTCGACCGACCTTCTCGGTTCCATCAATCGTCCGCAGCGGCGCCCCGATCGTCCTCGGCACCGGGAGACAGCAGGCTCAACGGCAAGACTGGTTGGCAGGACGTGCTGACATTCGCGCCTCCCAACGGGCTGTTGACGCTTAGGCGCTGTGTCGTTACTCCGGTGATGACTGGTCAAACAAATGACCCCGCCGCGGCCGCTGCAGCTAGGAGAGGTCCTGGAGCTGCGTCAGGAGTTAGCATGATGATGAACCTCGTTGGGTCTACTGGAGCACCCCAAGATGTAAACCTGAAAGCTTCAGAGACCTTGGTCGCTTCCTGGGATTTGAAGAGAGATAGTTCATGGGACGAAGTAAAGGCTTCGGTCAGTGGTGGTGTTTCGAGGAGGAGGCAAGAGGCGTCGTCACCCACAGAGTGAGTGTAGTGAGGTTCTATCATAACGCACTCCTGCTCATTAAATTGACTTGTATTCCTTATAGTGCTCTCTCCAAGGTCGAGCTCTCCACGAGTTCGAAGTCTCCTCGCATCCTTCCACCATCAGTTTACGCTTCTCATCAGTTCAACTTCTTTGCTCTTTGTGAAGATTGGGAAGCACCCCTCCGACAGGCTCACTTCGATGTACCCACTCGCAAGATTGAAGTCAGGAAAGAAGTCGAAGTCCTCTCACACGGTCAGCCGGTGGGAAGCGTTGGCTCATCCGCTAAATCCTTCTCCCGCTATGACGATGGAGAGGCTTTCATACAAGATTTCGATTCCAGTCACGGTACAAACACGTCGATTGAACGGCCCATTGCGACTGCCATCTCCACCAATATCGACGCCCAGACAACAGAGCACGTCATTCCCTCCTTCCCAAATGCGTACAAACCCAGTTCGTGGAGGGATACGATCGTCCCCGTTCGTTCAGTTGCTGTAGGCGTGGCAGGTGGCGTTGGAGAAGGCATTGGACGGATCAAGAGGGAAATTAGCAAGGCCCGGGCTACCAACAAGGGCCAACAATCGTCGGATCGCGTCAATGAGGCACCTTCACTCGCTTTTGATGAAGATGACGAGTCCATCTTCGCTCAAGAGGACGATCTCAGCGCAACAGCAACAGGGCACGGTCTCCAAGTACCTAATTTAGGGGACTCGGCTACCGGTTCCACTCCGTCGACGAATGGACCAGAGACTGATCATTCCCGTGACGATGTTTCCGACGCTTGGAGCGAGAATCAGGAAGAGGTTGACGAGGTCCTTGCAGAAGCAGCGACTTTTGACGAGATTGGTGCCTCTGGGTTCATAATGGAAGAAGAGGAAGAACGACGCCGACTTAAAGAGCAGTTGACCCCCACTTCCAGCACCCGAGGCAAAGGCAAAGGTCGAGGTAAGGGGAAGGGAAAGAAGGCATGAGAGTATCCCGCATACGCAACAATAGATTTGGTCACGACGGTGTTTCTGTACAGCCACGACCTCCAGTTTCAGTTGAAGACTTTCATCTTTGTTCCGGCTCAACGCCAAATTACGTTACCTTGGACGAACTTTTTCACTTGAATATTCGCTATCCCTTTTCTTTCCCTCTTTTCGTTCTCTTGCGTCTGCATCGATTCAACAGCTTTGCTCGCCCCTAATTGCTCGACGTAGCCAGATTTCTCAATACAGTGCATTAAAGTTGAATTCGTGTGTGGGTTCTGTATCGATTGGTGGATGATGATATCGGTTGAAGCGAGACAGCTCAATCAATCGTCAGCGGTGGTGATGTAAACATGGGAGATCGAGGGTGCCTAATCAATCACTACGCAGTAGAAATTACCTCTCCCAGATTATGAAGGTCGTTTGGATCACTTTGGCTGATGACTACCGGATTTCTTACTCGAGCAGCGCTAGCCGGTCATCGGTTACGTATCATGTTGTCCAACGCGATAGTCCTACCATTCTTTCGTTTTCGAACCGTTTCCCGTTCCAGGGGGCATACATATAGGACCAGTAAAGTACTTATCATCGACATCAATGTCAGGAGTCCCCACAATGATCGCCGCCATCTCACCACCAACCAAACTAAGGACACTCCAAGGCTCGAACCCTCGCAGTAATCCTACAGGAATTGACAAGATAGTTCTGATCATACCCAGCCATTGTGGCTCAATTCCAACCCTCCGCTATATGTGAAGGACCTTCTCCAGATCAAGTGAGGTTGCAACTCCATGTTGCCGCCGGAGTGCTTTTACCAACAGGGATGGCAAGCGAAGATCGTTCAAGGTCCGAATGTCACTGGTACCTGCACTACCCTGTAAGGCAGGGTATCTCCGCTCTAGTAAGTCCTTCGTAGCGCATATGCAGTTCTCCAGATTTGGGATAAATCTTGCATAGAAACTGAGGGAGCTGAGGTTCGGAAGTGGGAAGGAGGACCTAGAGCTGGAGTGGCTTCCGTTTATTCTATGCCCTCTGAGAAAGCTGAGAAGAATGTGGAGTGTTGTTCCTCGATGATCGTCGAATCGCAAGTGTGTCAGGGCTGGGCAATGCTCAAGGAGAGCGAACGGGAAGGGGAACTCTTGTCCCGCCCATTTCACATCGAGTGACTTGATCCTGGTGGCTTTTCCATGGCCACCTAGAGCATCGCCCAGATGGTTCCACAGATGTGGAAGGACGTTGAAAGCAGGAGTGGCCAACTTGACGTTGACACCTGGTGTACTATGAACATCATAATGAACCCAATCTTGCCCAACGAAAGGGTGAGAACGGATATAAATATACGCGCGGTCACTAATCGACAAACTTATCTCCAACTGTGTCGAGAGAGTAATCGGGTTGGCAATTAGAGCCAGCGTTGACTCCTGCAACTCCAACCACGTCACGGGATGCCGCCCACCAACGTCGACCGTATGACAAGCCGAAGCCCGTATGAGAGGGATTATGTTGGTTTTAACTGCATCGGGTAAACTTTGGAGCACAATGGTCTCAAGGACGGGAAGGTCGATGCGCTGAGGTGAAGCGGGCAACGATCCTAACGCTTGACCATCCAGCGCAACAAGGTTTATCAGGCAGAGGAACTCGAGTTGCGGGGACGAAGATAAGATGTTGTAGAGATGATGGACTTGGGGCACGTTTTGGTGTAACCCCTTTAGATACAGTAAGCGGAGGTTGCTGAGACGGGGGGATTGCCACTGCAAACTTGTGCCTCGGAGGTCAAGGTACTGGAAGTTGGGCCCTTCCGACGATAGTTCCAGGTAGGCTGCTGATGGGTCCTTGATGGAATTCGAGATATATAGATCGATTATAGCAGAGGTATTGCTCCGTAAGTAGTCCATGAACCTCCTTGACTCCGTGGTAACTTCATAGCGGACGGTTCGCAGTCGAGTCGGTTTGATTGTCTTGATATCGTTTATGAACTTCTCCAGCGCCGATTTGCTCGAAGTTTTACAGCACCAAACATCTACCGGACCTCCTTGGTTTCTCTTCATTATTACCGCCCTCGCCTCCGCACTAGTCGTCACGTTCATCACGGACCAAAAGCGGCTGCAAGATAGAATGGCATCACGCCAGTATGTCGAAACGCTTGCTAGCGTGCGAAGTTCCTCCATGTTCCACCGAGACGAGTCAAAACAGAGAAGAAGGATGCTGACCAACAATTCTAGAGGCAGGCGGCAAATAAAGGAATGCTCCCTGTTTCTGCGGCGTTTGAGCCTGGCCGCCTCCAGGATGAAGAGAAGTGGAATGTGTTCTAGAACAGTAATCATGTCGTCTTTCATGAATTCCGTCTCTAAAACACCATCATCTTTCGTCCAATTTAGGCTGATGGGATATTGTAGAGAAAAGGTCAACATGGAAGCACTAGGGACGGGCGGTTAACCCTGGTGGTACAAGTGTACGAACCTCTCTCCCCTTCCGCGCAACTTCAAATACGTCGAGACTGCCTCGAAAACCAATTCTTGCTCTTTCGACATGGTCAAGTGATGCCAACTAGTGTTGCGCTTCTATTTGCTTTGGGCGGTAGAGGCGTATGAACTGAAGCCTGCAAGGACACGTGTCTCTTGTCGTACCGTGTGAAACACTGCCTCCCGGTACCTTGTCGCATGGGAAGCGACTAGCGGGTTGCTCGCCGCTTACATGGGCACATTCCGACCAAAATGGTCCCTTGTTCGAGTGGAAGTCTGCGAATTGCTTTGGTCACATAATCAGCGTATTATTTATCTACAATTCTCATGGGGCGAATGCCTCGTGTTCGACGGCTGTTGCCACCGAGACGCTCATCCTTCGCCGGAGATGATACTACCCTACAGCAATCCAAACTTCGTGCATAGTGTCCTTCTGGTATGTAAATATAGCGGATATACGGTACTCATGGCCTTCCGCCAAATGCCACGCGATAGCTTTGTGAAGGTGGATCGTGAGAGAAACGGTCGAGACAATTCTCCAAGAAATTGTTTCTAAGCATAATAAGTTTACATTAAAGGCACTTATATTGGGACCCAAGAATGAGACTCTGCCGTCCAGTATGCACTGACGGGGAAGGGGTATTTGTCTGGTGCTGTGAAGAGAAACAAATAAGTGACTGACAAGACGCGGCGCGCACAGCAGTTTATTACAAATATGCACACCCGGCCCGGGGCTATTTATACTCAAATAGATCTTGACTCGGATATTTCGGTGCACAGACAGAGAGGTGCAAGGAGTGCTGGTAGTACCGGGAGCATAGAAACCTTTCCGTTGGCGAAAATCCTAGCGGAAACAATGATGTTTTCTCTAGTCTTTAATTCAGCGAAAAGGAAGGCGAAGGGTGGGATGCAGTTTTCGCCTTGTCGAAAACAAGGCGTAAAAGGGTTTGCGGAAAAAGAGCTGCCAGGCGCGAGCGCGCGACTTTATACTTTTGATTTTGCGTACTCTTCCCGCCGTTGCGAAAACCGGGTTTTCATTTTCGCCAGGGTGTTCGCCCTTTGTTCTATCAAGCGAAAGTTGTCATGATATCACCGTTTCTGACACTATTTTCGCTCGTGGAAATCTTGACATACTCCCGGTCGGTCTCAGGAAAGACCGCTGATCGGTCGCTCTGAGATATCACACCAACCGTGGAATGTCGAAGTACCAACGTTGTGAGGTTATGCGCCACTTGAAATGTCGCTTATGAGCGACAAGGGGGTTGCTCTCCGTTTATTTCGGTACTTTCCATCCGTGCAAGAGCGTCACTTCGGCGATATGCGATGCCTTACTCTCGACGGGTCTCATAGTAGCGGGGGACGAGGCAATACTATAGCATTGCGCTAATTCACGCGTAGTGTCATTCTAATATCATAATATTCACGAAACACGCTCTTCCATCCCGTTTCCCGAATGCTACTCGAAAGCTTGTGACCGCGCATCACATCATCCTCGAAGGTAAGTGTTTTTTACGTGTACACGGGCCCATCTCTGGAGCTGACAGTCATGCTGCCTTGCTGAAAGCCCAACCAGGAAGCCCTGGCGTTTGGCGTTGGAGCGCTGGGGTGTCCTTGCCATGTCAAAGGCGGACAAATAGCTGGTTGTCAAGACGCGCCTGTAATATTCTATTATCTCACTCTAGATATTTTTAGCTATATATGAGTAGTTCTATCTTACTTGCATGTTTCCGCAGGCCTAGGTGCAATGAGCTCGTCTGGGTGAGGGGAGAGCGCTGATTGCGGCGTTTTGGATTTACGAGGCGGGTGGATGATAGGGATCGATCGACCCAGTTGCGGCGTGAGAAAGAAGCTTTGGCGGAGCTTAAATTATGGTGACCGAATAGTCGGCTTTTATACACCTTCAATAGTACATCGAGCTGTTCATTGATAAAGTTTTTTCCTATTCGAGCTGTACTGAAAGCCGCCAAGGGGGTGCGCGTCAGAATCTCTGATCACATCGGGCGTGACACTTACTCATCGTCGCTTATATCGTCGCTTATAACAGGAAAGCGCCAACTGAGAGCCTGCAGTGGAACCTCGTTGAAGACCTCGTCCACAACATTTCCGAGCGCAGGCCGAAGATCCTTGTACAAAGCGTTGTCTGCGACTGACAGGGTCGTTTGCAGCTGTCCAGCAATATTGTCACCTTGGGGAGGATTGGGTTAACGGTTCCCACGTGATGTTCACTCACAGCGCTGTCGTGTGGCATTCGGTAGATGGGAATCCGTAGCGTATTTCGTTGATTTGTAAAATATATCCCACAAGGACACTGCGCGTGGAGTCGCGGAACACGGCAGCACGGCCTCGTCTTCCGGGAAAGATGACTACTTCGGACAGCCAGCGAAAGCGACGCTTTCGCCCCAATAATATAGGATCATCTATAGGGCAAGGCATATCTGTCGTCGGGATGATACTGTTGCACGGACGATAAGTCCCGATCTAAACGACGAGCGACGCAGCGGAAAGTGATGTTAACTTCACCCGGCACAGACCCACAAATCGGCCGCGCTGACGCTGACGTATCAACTGGAGCAAGCTGTAGGCGACGTGTGGCTGGTTGGGGTTGTCCGAATCGTTGAATATCATAAAGACTTGTCTCGATAGCGCAGTAGATCTAATATCTGCTTGTACGTCAAACAATTTGGCGAGACGATTCTCAACCTGGTTGTGCGTACTAAGGATCGAGGTTTCTGTTCTGCTGACGTATGAGGCGCTTCTGTTCAATCCACACCGCACCATGTTCCCGAATGCTTCTATAATTAATTAATTCGCAACAGGTAAGCGCCGAGGACCTCCCCGTTATTTGGATTCATCCGGCCGCTCGGTGTCCTCCCAACCTCATTAAGAGAAGCCCTTTCAGACAGAAGCCACCAGAGAGGCAAGAGCCACAGAGAGTGTCGCCGGTACCGGACTTGATTCTTCTGCCCGATTCCCAAGGGTCCCGAGGTCGGATCAAGTGGGCCACAATGAGGTCCAGACAGTACAATCATTTGCATAAGTCTGTCCGCCGGCCCCACTTGCCCACATTGAGGTCGGAGTTCTGTTACAGTGGTTTGCACAAGTGTTTCGCCCCCGAGAACCGCGTCGCCCCGGCCCCACCTGCACCCGAGTTACTCCCGAAATGGGGATCATTGGGGAGGCGGGGCCAGGTGAGACCACTGTAATCATCAACTGGGAAATGTTACTGAATAATTCGCTGCGGGTCGTAGGGGTATAAAGCACTCACCTGTTGGAGACACACCGTTCCTCAGAAACCATCGAGTCGCCCTTCCAGCCAACTTCCACATCGCCTACTCTCCAAACCACTTTCCATTTCCCATCTCCCATCCACTCACGTCGACATGTCTGCCGTCTCCTCTTTCAACACCCAACAAGTCCATCTCTGGAATAAACCCCAGCAGAAGACTTCCAAAACCCTCAACTTTCCCCAGACCTACGTCGCTCCCCCCAGATGCGTCGTTGGGCTCAATTCGCTCGACATGAAGGCCGGTACCAACCTTCGCGTCAAGGCTTACGAGAGCGCCGTCGACAGCCAGAGGTACACCGCCAACATCGATACTTGGGGCGATACCACCCTCTTCTCCGCTTCCACCGACGCCCTCATCCTGAAGCCTGCGAATCTCGACATCCAGTCCGGCCAGTTCAGCACCGTGGATGACCATCCTTGGAACGAACCCAAGCTTCAAACCTCCCGTCGCATCAACTTCGAGCGCCCCTTCGTCACTCCTCCCAAAGTCGTCGTCTTCTTGCAATCGTTCGACACCGCCGGTTCGGGCACCAGCACCCGTCTCAGGACTTACCACTCCGACATCGACGCGAAAGGCTTCACTATTCACATCGACACGTGGTCCGACACGACTCTTTACTCCGCCATCGCTGGCTGGATTGCGTACCCCGAGGACAAGGACTACATCTACAGTGGGACGACCAGCACCATGGACGTTCGCCCTTGGCAGGATCCTCAGCTTCAAACCTACAAGGACATCACCTTCCAGAACACCCAGTTCCACAAGAAGCCGACCGTCTTCTTGGCTCTCAACTCGATCGATATCTCCACTGGGACGAACCTCAGGATTCGGGCTCACGCTGACAACATTACGACTGGTGGCCTGACCTGGCATATCGATAGCTGGGCGGATACGAAGCTCTGGTCTGCGGGTATCAGCTACATTGCTTTCAACTAAGGTGTGCTTCTATGTTTTCACTTTGACCCTGGAATCATGATACTTACCTCGTCTCTGTTTCCTATAGGTGACCTAATTGCATTCGAAAACTTGGTATAAAGTCTCTTGGCTGTCGGTCTCTTTCCTTGTTTGATCCGTCTCTCGCCGTAAATTGCAACTTGAGTGAAATGAAATGTTGTCTGGCTCTGTATTTGACGTGACGACTCCAATTAATACCCGGCAATTTTTTCCACCAAGCAAGCTTTATTTAGATTCGGGGTGTCAATAGGTTCGCTAGCTCGATAAGCGCTCAACTGCACCCGGAAGATGACTGCCGACGGGTCGATGAGGGTTTTCGAGATATCTAGGTCGTTTGCAGTGATGATGTTACTTCGTAAGCAGCTCATAAAACTCAGTGAGTCCGGGCGAGATTTACGGACAGTAGTTGGAAGTCGAGTCGGCGCTATTGTCTTGACGTCATTGGCGAACTTCTCCAGTGCCGATTTCCTTAAGGTGATCCCGCACTAACCATGCACCGGACCTTCCCAGGTTCATTACGTCGCCCTCCTCCCTGTCGTTGCATCCATCGTTGCTCTATCTATCCTTTCCCTAAACTCTCATCGCACTTTGTCTTGACACGTTTTGGGTCCTGTAGGTCTTGCTTCACTTTCACCCTCTCATCATCCCCGCAATCGCAATCGATTGGTCTCCTTCCTATTGTCCCCGGTAGACTTTTGCTCTGTAATAACTCAGTTATTGTCTCGGCCATCTTAGAACGATTCGGATTGCAGGTAAATGAATCGAAACATCCGAAGCAGGCACAGAACTCTTCGCCCCGGGGAGAGTGACAATGTCGCTTCGATTATATCATAAAAGTAAGCTTAACGGTCAAGCCTTCACTGCGCCGAAAGCTTCTTGGCGAACTCAACGAAGGCGCGAACGGGACGACCCGTCATGCCCTTTTGCTGATACGGGCCGGGTCGAGTGACCTTGAGGTTAAAAAGCAGGTCCCGGCACTCCGAGTCAGCTCGCGAAAGTGCATTTAGTGGCATCGGCAACTCACGTCCATGGTACCCGCAATGTCGATATGAGCCCAGCGAATGGTTGCATCCTCGTTGTCAATTCCGTCTACGAAATGTCGCAGGAACAAAGCAGCGGTGCAAGATCCTCCTGGCCGCCCACCGGTCTAGACGAGAACAGTTCAGATGAGTCTGCCTCCGCTATACGAAAACTGAAAATCGGTCGCGGACGTACATTGCAGAGGTCGGCGTTGGAGCCGTAAATTTGAGGACCGAAGCCATCGTCGTCCAGTGGCATCCTCCAGAACCTGTCCCAGGAGTACTGCCCGGCTTCATTTAGTTCGCTCCAAAGCGCATCCGAGTTGGTGAAGACGCCAGAGTAGACCGAGCCTAGAGCGATGACCATTGCACCGGTCAAGGTAGCTACGTCGATGACCGTGTTCGGTTTGTACGTGGAGGTCGCATAGTAAATTGCGTCTGAGAGAACAAGGCGGCCCTCGGCATCCGTATTGTCGATCTCGACGGTCTTGTTGTTCATGGTGACAATACTGGATATACGAAGGAGACGTTAGGAGGAAGTTGGATGATGAACGAAGCGTTAAGGCGTACACATCTCCCGGCTTATTGGCTGAAGGCCCAGGAAGGTTCTCGCACAGCGGAGTCACGACGACGAGGTTAATAGGAATCTTCAGCTTCGCAATGGCAACCGCGGTGGCGCAAACGGTTGCTGCGCCGCCCATATCACCTCGCATGAGTTTCATATCCTGAACAGCGACGAGGCCCTCAGCTGATTGTACTAAAGGAGAAGAAAGACTTTCGCTGTCATGATCACTTACTGCAGAAGGCTTCAAGGAAATTCCTCCTGAATCAAAGGTGATACCCTTGCCGACTAAGACGAGTGGGGTTGCCGACTTGTCCGCTGCTCCCTTGTAGTGACTGGCAAATACGCAGGCAACCGGGGACGAAATCATTAAAAGTCATCGGGCTTTGTCTTGATGTAAAAGGACTTACATTTCCAGGAGTTTTGCTGGTTCAGAGGTTCCTTTTGTTACGGAAAGGAATGTGCGCTAAACCGAAGCCATTGGGGTTAAGTTCAAGCGTTGATGTCGCGATGGGTTGGACCACGCACCATTCCCTTTTCAGCAGCCCAAGCTTCATCGCGAACGAAAATCTCAACGTTGGCAGCATCACTGAGCTCTTTCTTCATACGTTCACAAAAGAGCTGTTCGAATTTGGAACGTTAGCTTCGCTCAAGATAAAGCCAGGATCCAATGTCCTCACAGTTGGGGTCATCATGTTCGCGGGAAGCTCCATGAGCTGAGGGTTGACAACACATTAGAAAAGCGGAAAGGGATGGAAAGCGGCAAGAAAGCTGACTTCTCGTGCAAGGTTTTGCGCGTACGACACGGTAAGACCCTCTTCCCAACTAGCAGTGCTCTCTCCAGGACCAAGAGGCTTGAAGTTAACGTCCTTGTCCTCCTGACCTTCCTTCTTAGTCTTGAGTGTGAACTTGAAAAGGCCGAGCGCAGCTCCCTCGGCTATTTCAAGGAAATGTGAGCGGTTGCCAGTAAGCATTTGTAAGTTGTATCACGACGCACCAGCAGCTTGCGCGTCAATTCCCTCGACGTTAATGCCCACATTCGTCGCTCCGGCATCTCTCAGCTTCTTAATGCCTTCGGCAACGGCAGCTCGAATGGCCTCCCTCTTCTCGCCCTCGGTGGAGCCTTTCTTCTCAGCGACCTTGCCGGTGGAGACTACGGCGCCGAGCGCGCCATTGGAATCGACATCGTAGAAGATTTTAGTTTCGCCTGGCTTCTTCTCGTTCTTTGGACGAGCTGAAGACCACAACTTTGATGAATCGAATGGAACGTGTTGAGAAGAGGATGCTGTCGAGGTCGTGAGGTAGGCGTCCATGTTGGATGGCGAGGATGGCGATGAGGAGGTTGATGCGGAACGACAGCCAGTGATCGATCGAGCATTGTTTATAAGGCTCCTCCTGACTGCGCTAGATGATCGATGAGCCGTGGTGCCGCGAGTTGCTGTTCTTGCTGCCCACATGTCTTTGGTTAGAGTTGGAAGAATTCGAAGCACCGTGAGGGCGAAAGCCGAAATTTGGGAGTGGACCGCCAAAGCCACACATGGCATTGCTGGACACTCCACATGGCAGAATAAGTCAAGACATGGATGAGCACAAGGAAATACAAGAACGTCCATAAGAGAGTTTAGAATCAAGCTATATCACTCCCCACGATGTCGTTCGTCTTGCTGTCTGCGGTCGTCGAAACCATGCCGACCTCGAGACCGCGGGGGCGGTGAACGAGACCGACTTCGACTCCTCGAGTGATGCAGTCGTCTTGATGGCCGTCTGCCGTCATCCTGCTCCTTATCTCCAGGGGTGCGATCTCGAGGGTAGCGTGTTGGCGATGTCCGGTACAGGCGGTGACTTTCCCTACGAGGAGCCGGGCTTCGCGACCTCGACATGGATGAGGATCTACGACGGTGGCTCGCATCCCTGCTGCGGCTACGTGGTCTTGATGCTCCCTGGTCATGCTGGTGTCGATCCTCTCGTTCTCCTCGCCGACGCTCCTTCCGTTCTCGTTTCTCTTCCTTCCGAAGACGTTTTTCCTCCTTTCTCCGTCTCTTCTCCTCCTTCTCTGCCTCTTTCTCTTCGGGGGATTTGGAAGGGCCGTTACTTGATGAGGGTCCTTCGGTGGTGGTGACACGCTTAACTGGCACAAAACCACTGTCGAACCAAGTGTTAGGATGTCGGTCGAACCGCGCAAGCCGTCATATGAAACTCACAGTGCAGCAGCTATCGCGTCTTCCTCTGCTTCTTTGATTTTCCTTTTTTCTTCGGCTCTTTCTAGTTCACCGTCCTTGGAGTCCCGGTTATACCAGTGCACGTCCTTGTTCTTTTGCCATCTTCCAGTCGGCGCATTTATAGAATGGCCTTAGGGAGATAAAAATGGTTAAAATGGTCCTTGGCCCAAATTCGTATGCGATTTACCTAGGTAATGCTAGAAACCTGGGTTAGCGTCTGTGGTGTAAGCAGTTAACCTTGGTTGAACTCACTTCACGATCCTTGTCTGCACTAACATCGCTCCATTTGAACTCTGCTGCGCCTCCTCTCGTCCCTCCTCTGGTTTGAGAATACATTCTTGAGCTTCAAGGGTTGATGCTTCGCTGCCAACGCGGCTTTGGTGGTCGCTCGGTCCAAAGTCGAACCGCCAGAACGCGACCCTCGCCTCAATCTGGACTGACCATTGTCCCCTGAACTCCGACCTTACACATGGCAACATCTCGCCCACCCACTGGGCAAGGCATATCTCAGCCACCGCACAGCGCAGGGAAACGATTCAAGGGACTTCGATCTGTATTGGACCCATCGCAAATCCCATCCCCTGCCAGCAACTTTTGGTCGGATCAGCGCCGATGGCAAGACAGGCCCTATAATACCACCACTGACGTGGAGATTGAGATCCCATTAGCAGGGACCGATTGCATATATGAAGATCAAGGTGATTCTTATACTTATCTAGCCGTGTTGATGCGATATTTACGACTGCATTGGCCAAAGGGAACTCAACACCACGGTTTCTGCGGATGTCGACTTATGCGATGCCCTGCACGCACGACCTTGCAGAGACTTGCAATATACCATTAGGATTTGTCTTACAGCCATTCGCTGATCAACCTCCCGAAGAGCAACCTGTTCCTCTCGCAACTTTCAATGACCAACCACCACCCCGTTGTGACCACTGCGGAGGGTATATTAACCCTTCGGTCGCATGGTCTGCAAGTGGACAAAGCTGGGTATGCAACCTATGCGAAACCTCAAACCCAGGTAAGTCGCCACCACTTCCTCCTTTCTGTAATGCTTCAACTCTGAGACTTTGTGATGTAGTTCCCTCGGAGTACTTCTCTCCTCTTGACTTCAACGGCCGACGCATGGACCATAATTCGCGCCCCGAGCTCAACTTCGGAACGGTTGATTTTGCAGCACCATCCAAATACAATGCTCCTCAACCTTTACCTCGTCTCCTCCCGTCCTTTGTGCCCACACCAGACTCGACATCCAGACGGAAATCACTATCTTCCCCTCCAGATCTCCGAGATCCAACCCCGCTCCGGACTCTTTTTGTGATAGATGTTAGCTCGACTTCCGTGCACCGAGGGCTTCTCCCAACGTTTTGTGAAAGCATTCGGGTTGCGTTGTACGGTGGCTCCCCTAACGAGGTCAACACCGGCTTATTCAACGCGGAGTTGAACCCGGCCATGAAAGTTGGATTTATGACGTTCAACGAGTCTCTACAATTTTACGAGTTGTCTGTGAGTTTCTTCGCTTACCCTTCAGCTTGGTCTTTCCGACTAAGATCGTTTTTGACCCCTTGAGGAAAGCCAGATCAGACTCAACCTGGAATGCTTGTCATCTCAGACGTAGAAGAAGTCTTTGTTCCAACGCGAGAGAGGATATTCGTCGATCCACAGGAGTGCAGGTAAGTCAATGCAAATAGGCAGCGCCGAGCGTGCAGCTAAAGAATTACTCAGGGAAATAATCGAGACGCTTCTTGACGCTATTCCGCGTATGTTTGCACACGTAATAGCACCCAGCTCAGCCTTATGCGCAGCTTTACAGGGTTCGCTCGCATCTCTCGTAAGAGTTTATTCTCCCGTTCTAAACTCATCTTTACTAACCGGACGTTCTGGTTTGCGCCAGTCGCGCACTGGTGGGCAAGTCGTTGCATGCACAGCGTCTCACCCGAACTTCGGGCCTGGCATCCTCACGCCCCGGAGTGAAGGAGACCTGTGGGGAACGCCTCAAGAGCACAAACTTTGGGAGCCCCAAGAAGTTGTGTGGAGGGACTTGGCCGAAGAATGTGCCGAATCGGGCGTCGGGGTCAACCTTTGGGTGTTCCCTGATAGGTGGGCGGATCTAGGCAGCATCGGTAAGGAGGTTGATGTGACCAATTTTGTACGATGAAGCGGTCTGCAACTTGTCACCTTTTCCCTTAGGCTCGATCTGCAACACAACAGGTGGCGACCTACACTTCCACCCCCGATTCCAAATCGATCGAGACATCCACGTTCTTCAATCCGAGATAGCACGCACTCTCCGGCGAACCACTGCGTATAATTGCTCCGTGCGAACAAGGTGTTCGAACGGGTTACATGTCTCCTCCTACATTTCTCTTATCCACCAACCTACGGCTGATACCCTCACGGTTGGCACGATCTCGGCGGATCTGGCCATTGGGGCCAAATTAGAGCACGTTGGTAATGGAATCAATGACGATCAGAGGAAGAATGTGCACATTCAAGCGGCTGTATTGTACACGACCGTCGAAGGAGAGAGGAGGGTGAGGGTATGCAATATTGGTGTTCGGCCAAGTACAATGGCGGGAAACGTGTTCAGATGGGGGGATCAGGATACTGGAGTTTGTTTGATGGCGAAAGAAGGTGAGGGCTGGCTTCCTGAACAGCGTTTGAGTGAGGCACTCATATCTCGTCGCCCACTGCAGCCGCCTTAACCATGAGCAGGAAGATGCTACCAGAGATTCGAGAAGATCTTACCCAGCGTTTCGTCGATCTCCTCGTTGGATACAGGAAAAATTGCGCTGCTTCGACTGCTCCTAGCCAGGCGCGTTTCGAATCCCCGACTCTGCTTCGTATCCTGGTCGGTGGCTGATTACCAATTTTCCTCATGAAGCTCATTTTACCCGAAAGCTACAAGTTGCTTCCCGTTTTTGGAGGTGCAATCTTAAAGACCCAGGCTCTGAAAGGTTCGAACACTGCCAGTTTGAAGGGTTTCACCTTTAATCACCCTGAATTTCACGCCTACAGGCGGGCCTGTATCATCCGACTCACGAGCTACTTCTCGCCATCGAATTCTCTCATCTGGGGTCTCAAGCCTTATGTCATACCTCTACCCTCGAACGGTCGCGGTGCACGATCTCCGCAGCAGTATCGCTTTCCCGGACCCTAGAACTGGGCGGCTCTCTTTGCCTGCTCCCATGCCCAACAGTTATTTATGGATGGAACCTGATGGAGCGTACCTTATGGGTAGGAGCTGGATGCTCGTTTCTTGTGAGGAATCCTGTGGCTGACATCATCCCTCTCCTGATAGATAACGGCTTTGTTACAATTCTTTGGCTCGGAAGTAGTGTGTCTCCTCAAATATTGCTAGATCTCTTTGGAACGGATGATTTAGCAGCCCTTGGGCCTCGCATCGTACGATAATATTTCCTGGCGTTTCTATTGACCGTCAGGCTGATCCAATTGGATGTGTACAGTCCCGACTTCCAGTTCTGCAGACCCAGCTTTCAATTCAAGTTAGAAATCTCATCGCACACGAGGAAACCCTGCGTGGGGGAAGGGTCGCACCTTTCCTCGTCGCGCGGCAAAATATGGACGGTGCGGAACTAGAATTTGGAAACATGTTGGTGGAGGATGAGAATAACGACATGATGTCCTACGTTGATTGTGAGTACTATTCAGATTTCTACTTCGAGGGTACCGTATTCCTGATACTCGACCGATTTACGCTTCTAGTTCTATGTCATTTGCACCGTCAGATCAGCGATAAGGTGTGTTTCATTCATGTCGGGCAGGATTTAAGGTACTCAGATCGCGTCTATCCCCAGCTCACTGCAGCTCAGCAGACTTGGTGGTAGCACAACCCCGCACGCGACTTCTGGATGGAATAGATATCGATGGCTTGATGGCTTAAAAGGATATACGGTACCTTTTGCCACCTCAGTGGATGGGCTATCGACGCTGGTTTATTGCGTGCATGTATATCCCTTTCACCCCCATATCAAAGCATAACCCAACCCTGGGGTGACATCAATTTGTCTCGGACCTTCCTTATGACGTGCAAGAAAGGGTTGGTCAGGGCCCGAGGCCGATTCTGCTGAGGTATTGGAGACTCGGCACTTCTGGACTCGACACGCAAATCGTTGAACGATGGCCGAATAATAAATACAATTATAACACCGCGATACAATAAGCGACAATTACAATAATCCAGAGACGAGTACAACAGAGACCGTTACGGTTGCACAGAGACGATGCGAGAGAGAAAGCCGAACAAGACTTACAGCCATTGGAGGCGCGGTACAACAACAGACGATGAGAAGTATGAGAAAGACGATGGAAGCCGATGGGGTTGAGCAAGATGATGGAATGCAAGAAAGGCAAGGAAGAGCGATGGAATCGGACGGGATGAGCAGGATGGTGGGACGGAAGAGAAACGGGCACAGGGAGAGGGAAACCAAACAGGAACGGGGTGGAGAAGTTGAAGAGAATTTGAACAGACAGTGATGGATTGGAGCAGAAAATATTCGAGGCGGTAGGGTCGTAGAGAAAGATATGCACCTAAGCAGAAAGTTCGGGAGGCTTCGGACTGAAAATCGTTCTTCGTTATCTTGATCGTAGTCGTGCAAGCTTGCGGCCTTGATAATCGATCCCTCCCATGAATTATACGTCTTGGAGTTGGATGTGGTGGAGTATTTGAGCAGATGAGGAGTTCAAAGGCTACGGGTGGTGTTGAGTGTCTTGAAGACGGAATGGTTGTTCGTCGAGCGACGCACCCCTGAAGAACAGGCACCATGTCTAACAGTATCCACCGAGCCTGGGCCTACCAGAGGCTCGGGCCAGGTGGAGAGTCGTCTCCGTCATCGTGACGATGGCGGTCTCGCGCAAGTTCTAGCCTTGCAGCACGAACGCGTCGAGCGTTCCCTTGACCGTTTAGAATTGGGCAGCTAAAACTGTGGTTCGTCATCTTGATCTTCGCGATGAGTCGTGGTCGTGCGAACTTCCTGCCTTGGGATGTCGACTCCTCTTGGGTATTAGTGCGTCTCGAAATCGAAGGTGGTTATCCGCTCTGATACCCGTGTCACGAGTATGCTGGGCTGCTAGATCTGACAATGCTAATACAGTACCAGAGCGATCTGCTGTATTGCCAAAAACTAGCGTGGGGTCTACAGATATCAACCCCAGCGGTGTTCCATCTCCTTGCTGAAATCAAAGTAACGACCTCCTTGCACTCCGATATTCTTAATCACTTCTTTAATACTGTTTACTTCATCTTCTGTAAGCTTGATAGTACTGGCTGCAAAGTTCTCTTGAATACGGTGGACCTTGCTTGATCCCGGAATAGGAACGATGTGCGGTCCAAGATTGCTAACCCAGGCAAGCGACAGCTGTGCCAGCGTGATTCCTTTGTTCCCCGCCACGGCTGCTAAAGCGTCCACGATCTTCTGATTATGTTCCATGGCCTGGAAAACGTCGAAGAAAAGAGTTACATAGATAGCAGCGGAGGCTTATGGGCATTGTGGCTGAAGGACCGACTTCTTGCTTGAACCGAGAGAGCCTTCGACGAATGTCGTTTTCGGCCAGGGTGTCGTGATTGATCTCTCCGGTCAAGAAGCCGCGACCCAAAGGGCTAGTATGTCGAAGGACATGCGGAGTGAATCGTTTATTGCCTAACAAGAGCCTCACAATCAAGCTTGACTTACGAATACGCAATGATAGGGATCTTGAGATCTGCGGCGGTTGCAAGAACCTTTTGTGTCTCTTCCTCATACGACCAAGGAGAAACCTCGATCTCAACGGCAGCAAGCTCCGCAACCTAATAAGAGTAAATTTACATTAGCTTAAATTTGAGAGTATTCGGCACAAACTAGGTCATACGGAAGCTGCTCTTTTCAAAGTCGCAGCGGAGATTTCGGAGACGCCAATGTGATCGAACTTGCCCTCTGCTACTAAACCCTTAAGGGACTGCATGACTTGCTCAATTGGGACTTTCTGATCGACACGAGCGCATTCAAATAGATCCATTCGCTTCTTGCCACCTAACGCTTGGTTGATAGCATCGACACTGCGTCGAAGATTTTGGGCGCTCCCATCTACCACCTGAACTGCATTCACGCCTGTGCCACCCTATGATGGACCCGAGGCCGGTTGGAATATAAGTAGTTATTAATTAATACTATGGGAGACTCACCTTCACAGATAGGAAAACCTTTTCAGCAAACTCGGGGTAGGTGGCGAAGAAACGAGCCAGAAGCTCAAGGTTTGCCGTGAAGTGATCTTGACCACCATAGAACTCGGCCGAGTTGAGGAAAAGCTTCTCGCCCTCAGGAACTAGATCTACTGCAGCTTTAATAGCAGCAAAGGCCTGCTCGTCGGAGACCGGGTTGACGGTCCAAGCTAATGGTTGGGGATTACAGCCGTGAGTGCGTGCGCAAACCTCAATAAGCACCCATGACGACCTACTGAGCATCATGAGACCAAGTCCTGTCCTGTGGATATTGATTTTTGACGCTGTACCTCCAAGATAAACGCCAGAGAAATACTGGGTAGGGATAGAAGACGCCATTTGAGAGAAGTCGAGCGGCTAGTTAGTTTGCGAGCGATGGAATTGAAGTGTCGTGCTTATGTAGCGCCACAGCTTTATACTGCTACGACTCAATAGAAAAACGCGCAGTCAGGACCTGCCTTCGAACTTGCAAAACGTGTGGCCAAACGTCACGGCGTGCTTCCTGAGGAAGGACGCGATCATGCCCTGATAAAGCTTTCATGTCCTCGTGGAACTGATTTCGCTGATGAGCAAGTCGCAGTCCGCAGAGAATATAGTCCATCCTCGCACTCTCGTTGATCAGAGGGAAGCAGAAAAGGGTGAGATGTCTCATGACACGTCGCGGATCGGGATTGGGTCCGGCGCTAGGGATTCCTGACTAAGATATCAAATTGCAACACCTCCATCCACTATTTTTGACCGGATTGGGAGATTGAAAACTAGGTAATCTATACATGATGACGTGGAACTAGAGTCTCGCATCGGGATCACAATGCCGAGCGTTGCCGGATTGGGACAGGCGGGGAAGCTATCCGAGCAACGCGCAGCCACTAAATCATACAGAAAAGAAATTGAGTAATTTGGGGTTCTATTCTCAGACTCTATTAAGCATATCGGTGGCCTGGAGGGACCTTCCCGGCCCGTTGATACCATCGTGTTACCTCCGTAAAGGAGCCACTGCCGGCCGCCTCTTTCCTGAGCACAAATATCCAATTCGGTCCAATTCAAGACTTGTAAAGCAGCGAATTGAGACAAAGCTCGAGCAAGTTGAAGAAACCACGTCGCGCGGCAGCATTGCTATCCTGTTGGTTGAGTGTTCTTCCCCGCCCGACAGTCGAGGAGGGTCCTCTCAGGCGGTTGAGTGCCAGTAAACGGTTGCGAATTTGATTCATATCTGAAATATCCTGAAGGGTTCTAGAAGGCTAGATCAGGGCACGGGCACCAAGAATTTGGTGTTTGTCTGTTTATTGACTTTCGTCACACGCCACGTCTCTGTTAACCAACTCCCCCCCCCCCGGATGCCCGTCAAATGATATAGATAATAGAATATGGATAATACTCTCGTCTTGATTAATTGGTTTTGCAGTCAAAATGGATGACCCATTAGAGTAGAGTTCCAACAACTCTTGGCGCCGGCGGCGTTGCACGAGCGACAGACCGTTTCTGTTGCAGGGTTTCCGAGTTTACACTTATGGATCCACCGTATGATATAAGCGTTACTGATGATTGTCTCGGGATGATTGCGATTGCTTGTGGTGTGTCCGAGACTCGCGCGTGCTCATCCGGTGTAATCAATGACGCAACGGAAATCGTTGAAGAGGTACCGAAACAACAAATAAAATAACAACACCACAATAAGCAAAAATTATCAATAAAACAGAAACGAGCACAACAGAGACGAGCGCGATTACAGAAACGATGTGGGAATGAAGTGAAACAATGACAAGTAACAATGCAAAGCGTGGTACAATACGAGACGATGAAAGGTATCAGAAAAGGGACGGAATTCGATGCAGGATGAGAGGGGATCAATTGAGAAGGATAAAAGGTGATGGTTGAAGCAGGAGAATGACGACCGAGAGGAAGCCAGAACACAGGTTAACCAAGAAGGAAACAAAGCGAAAATGTTGAAGCTCAGTTGAAAAATGGATTGTCCGGGGGAAAGAGTTTGAAGCGTTGGGTAGTCGAGAGGGATCCGCGGCCAGAGGTCACGACGAACCAACCTACCCGTCGAGTGGCGCATCAGCAAGCTTGTGCTGCACACTCGGACGAGCTTCACCGCACCAAGCGGTGCCTCAATGGAGTAGGGCCGGGGATTAGGATAGTACAGAAGATCTTGAGGACGAAGAGTCTTTGCACGTCGAGCGGCGCATCAGCCTGCCTATGCTGCACGCTTTTCAGCGGCGCACCAGCCTGCTTTTGCTGCACGCTCGGCCGGACAGAGCTAAGTCCAGCTGTGTTCACCCGGGTCCGAGCCTACCAGAGGCTCGGACCGAGCGTGAAAACGCGTCGTGATATTGATCTTTGTGATGGTTGGGGTCGTGAAAGTTCGTGAAAGTTCGTGCGGGGATGATCCATCCTTAGTATTATGCGTCGCAAGTCGTTAAAAGTTGAGCAAAAGAGAAAATTTGAAGACCAGAGAAGAACAGAGAGTCTTGAGGGCCAAGGATTGTTGCTCGTCGAGTGGCGCATCAGCTCTGCTTGTGCTGCACGCTCGAACGAACAGGCACTGCGTCAAGCAGCACCCACTAGGTCCAAACCTACCAGAGGTTCGCACCAGGCGTAGAGTTCCTTGATCCTCGCGACGATCGCGGTCTCGCGCAAGTCGCTGCCTTGCGACGTAGACGCGTCGATCGGTTCTTTAGTCGTCTAGGATCGGGAAGAATCCCGATTTAGGCTTCGAACGAGTCTCCTGTATATCCTTTGCCCCATCCATAAGGAAGGGTTGGGAGCGGAAGTGTGGACTGCGCTGTCGTGCGACCTGTCGGCATCCTCCGATTCATCGACGGTCGGAAGGGACGGTTGAGCCCCCCCGTTCGATGTGGTCATATGATTGGGCAACTTGAGCGGGGCCCAAGCAGCTGGGAGTGGTGCTTGGGCTGTACTGGTTTGGGGATTGCGTTGCCGGTATCGTCGCGGCGAGTCCGGGCTTCGCTTTCGCCTTTCTTCTCGTTCAATTTGGACAGCGGAGGCTCGCTCCACTAGTTGCGCAAATTCGTCGGTGAAGCTGGCCCAGCACGGTGCATTAGATTCCGGGTCTAGGACACCTTGTTGTGTTGGCCCCGGTTTCATCTCGTCGAGTTGGAAGATGTTGCGAAGTCCTCCAGGGTCCTTGTATTGTGGCCTCGGATCGTTGAAGATCATCTCGTTCTCCGGGAAACGACGTCGAGAGTAGTACAGGTCTGGGTCGAATCTGTTTCGTCCCTCAGTCATCTCCTTCGCGTGAGACTTGGCCGTCAGAGTGGGTTCTCCTTTGGCAGATCCCTGTGCAGCAACTTCAGAAGCGGATTGCTGCGCCGTGGTCGCGGTGGGTGGTGCGACGACCTGGGCGCGGCTCGTCCGAACGGCGTTGATTCCCTGAGCCTCCTCTCGTGCTTTCATCGCACGAACTTCGATGATTCGCTTTCGGGCCCATGGATACTCTTCTTCAGGCTGCGAAGTTGGTACTGCTCTTGGAAAACGAGGAGGAGCCGTAGCGCGTGTCCGAGTGGTTGGGGCAGGTGGTGTCGAGGAGGCATCGACAGGGAAGGTCGACTGTGGGACTATAGAGTCGGTGGTGGACGGTGCACCAGCCTGTAGGAGCCCGGCAGCGGCCGAAGAGCTTGGATACTGGCGAGGAGGATTTGAGAGCGAGTGCGAGTGGTCAGGGGCTGTGGGAGGGCCGAGGACTACATTGCCGGAGCGCTAGAGGGAGCAGCGACAGTTAGTCGAAATCAGGAAAAGGACTTGAGTCTAACAATACGAACTTGGCTGTAGGGGATGTATCGATGCCTTTCTGGCTTTTGCTCTTGACGTGCTTGCTTGCCGTCCTGGTGTTGTCGATGACGTCAGTGTAGGGCCAGGTAGCACAGCCAGGGACAGCTCGATCACCTTTTTACTCGATCGGCGGGGGCGAAGAGCATATTTCAGCTCTTGAAACTTTACGGTGAGACTTGAAGGTGGCTTTTCGGCAGTTCTTTCTGGCGACGGCAGTCCCGTTTGAAATGCCGCCTCAGGACTGGCAGTCGAGCGACGAGAGCGGAAGAGATGCCCAAACATGGCGTGAGAAGTCTCAGGAATGATGGAGAAGGAGGAGAACGAGCGAAAGGGCAGCGAGTGGGTAAGGGAGAGAGAAGAGAGTGGTAGGACGAGAAAGGGCGTGAATCGGTGTTTACCTAGGCACAGATGCTCTCACGTCGACCTAGCCGGCGTCTGAGGTTCGGACCTCTTTCTTGTCACGCCCACGGGATCAACAAATACACCAAAGGATATGACCGAGTACGCAGTCATCGAGCATAGATACACAGTAGTAAAATCATCTTGAATAAAGATGCAAATTGAGCTCTCTCTTCCAACCCCGAGCGCTCGGGCGCTTAGCTAGCGGGACGAACCAAACTGTGGAGGATACTCCCGGGCCCAACCGCCATGAGAGACTCCAACCCGAAGAATAGCGCAATGAGCCTCCCGAAAATTTCTCGGGGCAGGCCACGCCGCCATTCGAATCTCGTCAGGCCTTCCCTTCATACCTGTATCACATCCTCTCGTTCAACACCGGAGATGAGCGGCGTTCTACAGCCGGAGCTCGGTACCAGCTTGCGGATACACGCTCCTTGCGTTTTGTCGATGTTTCGGTGAGTTCCCATCCTTGGACTCGACAGGCAAGTTGCTGAACGATGGTGGAGGTGGTCAATAAAATTATAACACCGCAATTGCAATAAGCAACAATTAACAATAAGCCAGAGACGACTCGGAATACAACAGAGGCCGTTAAACAAAGTCGTACAGCGATTCGAGGCTGTGGTGCAACAAAAAACGATGAGAGCTCGAAGGATAAGAAAGTTGGTGGAATCTGATTGGATAAAGCGAGATAACGGACTGCAAAGAGAAGTGAGCAAAGGTGATTGAATCCGATGGGATGAGCGGAAATGGGTGAAATGGAAAAGAAACGAGCAAAGGGAAAGGGAAACCAAGAAAAGAGAACAGTTGAAGAGAATTGGAACAGCAGACGGCGATGGATTAGAGTAGAAAAGAACTTTCAAGGCGGTAGGGTAGTAGATGTGAATCTGCCTCCAAGCAGGAAGTTCGGGGAAGATCTTGAGGACGATGCACCTTTACACCTCGAGCGCCGCATCAGCCTGCCAATGCTGCACACTTTTCAGCGGCGTACCAGCATGCTTCTGCTGCACGCTCGGCCGGATGGTACTGAAGTCAGCAGTGTCCGTCCGGGTCCGAAGCCTCTGGTAGTGTCCGTCCGGGTCCGAACCTACCAGAGGCTTCGGACCAAATACAAAATCGTGGTTCGTCATCTTGATCTTCGCGGTGAGTCCTAGTCGTGCAAACTTCCTGGCTTGGGGTGTCGATTCCTCTTGTGTATTAATGCGTCTCGAAGTCGAAGGTGATTGAGCAAGTGAAAAGTTTGAAGGCCGTGGTGGTATGGAGGATCTTGAAGACGGAGGAGTTTGTTTGTCGAGCGGCGCATCGGCACAGCCTGTGCTGCACGCTCGAACGAACGGGCGCTGCGTCTAGCAGTACCCACCAGGTATGAGCCTACCAGAGGCTCGGACCAGGTGTAGGGTCGTCTCCGTCATCTTGAAGCCTCGTAACGATCGCAGTCCGGCGCAAGTTCCAGCCTTGCAGCGCGAACGCGTCGAGCGTTCCATTGGGCCATCTGTTGCTGGGAGGGGCCAGGATTCCGCCTTGGAGGGAAAATCATATGCCCGTACCATAGAGAAGGGTCGGGAGCCGGGGCTGAGACCGGGTCGTGCGAGGAACTCCCTACGTCCTCTGACTCCTCGACGGCGCTGGCCTGGGGGAATGCTTGATCTGCTCCGCTAAATTTAGGATTTTGATTGAGCGACCCAAGGGGCTGTCGTGCGGCAGAGTCTCGTGGGGGGCTCCCTTCGTCCTTGAACCCCTCGAGTGGCTGGTTTGGAGCCTGAGTCGCCCCGGCGAGCTTCGAGTTGCGTTTTTGGTCGTGGAACTCGGGGAGTTTCGTCGTGGTAGAAAGCGGCGCTCGTTCTACATCTCCTAGGCAGAAGCTTAGTAGCTCTTGAAATAGTAGCTTCTGTGGTCGTTGCCTCCGTTGATTGGCTCGGCCACGCTTGAGAGAGCAGACATGCTCGACGACCGGTTCGATGTTCTCCTTGAAATGCGGGCTGCACCTTGTATTCGCCGCTGAGTCCAAGGTCCTTGGTCTTGCAATGGCCGCGTTCGTTTTGTCGGGCAGGACATGGTTGTGCAGGCGATGGTCCTCGAAGTTGCAGTCCTGGGCACTTGGATTGCCGTAATCCACCGCCTCTCCCCTCAAATGCTGCTTGGCGTGGTTCAAGGGCCCGCCGATCTCCCACCATTTGTTTTGTTCCTCGGCGGCGTGGCGCCCTTCGATCTTCGCGTGAACCTTGATCTCCGGTACGGGTCGTTCTTCGGGTGTTTGACGCGTGGTGACTTTGGAGCTGGATTTCGAGATGTTGGAGATGGTGTGAGGGACGAGGGCTTGAGCGTGCCTCCAGCGGATGGCTGGGGTTTCCCTAGCTTCGTCGCGTCGGACGACTGATTCTAAAGCACCTGATTCCCCGATACGCCTTCTGATAGCTAGAACCTCCGCTTCTACTTGAGAGGTCGGGAGTGGTTGTGAGAGGCGACGTGCTGCGTTCACGAGCGCCTCAGGGGTTGGAGAAAGAGGCCCCGACGACGCGTCGACAGGGTGGTTCGACTCCGTAGATGCAGGTCGAGTGGTGGACGGTGCACTAGTTCGTAAAGGCCCTTCGATCGAAGGGAGACTTGGTTCGAGATACTCGGGAGTGGAGATCGGAGAACCACGTCTAAACTCGTAATCCTCGACCGTCAAAGGCCCTGGTGCTAGGTTGCCCCAACTCTACGGGGGCCAGGGACAGTTAGCCGAAGAAAGGATAAACATTTCGTAAGTAGCAAGACCGACCTCATCTGGCGGCTTAGGGGTATATTTTACCTTGGACTTCTGACCAGCTTGATCGTCAGCCTGGTGTCGTCAATGGCGTCAGTGTCGTCCCCAGTGGTAGGCACAGTTAGAGACATCCTAATCACCGTTTTGCTCAATCGGCTGGGGCGAAGGACATTTTTAAGCTCCTTAAGCTTCCTAAAAAGATTCGACGCAGGCTTGGGGTCGGTCGTCTGGTTGGAGGTTGGTCTGGATTCTGGTGGAGGTGAGCGACTGGCGGTCGACTGACGAGGGCGGAAGAGTTTTGAAAGCATTGTGTGAGAAGCGTCAGGGATGCGCCCCAAGAGGAAAGAATCAAGCGAGGAGTTAAAGAGAGGTTAAGGGAGAGAGAAGAGAGTGAAAGGCCGAGAAAGCGACGAAATCGTTGTTTACCTAGGCGCAGACCCTCTCACGTGACGCGGTGTCCGAACTCTTTTCAGTCACCCTGTCGAGATCGACATACCCACCAATTGCAAAGGATTTAGACGACAAGTATGTAGCAACTTAAATTAGACA
Organism: Tulasnella calospora MUT 4182; assembly: GCA_000827465.1. NCBI lineage: Eukaryota > Fungi > Basidiomycota > Agaricomycetes > Cantharellales > Tulasnellaceae > Tulasnella > Tulasnella calospora. Next base: position 28,013 of record KN823045.1, on the reverse strand, counting down.
CATGCTATTAGATAATCTCGAACCCTACAAATTGAGCTCTATCCTCCGCTCCGAAGAGCGCGTGCGTGAAGCTACCACCACCCTAACGAGGCGACCCACTTCAATACAGCTTTTCCCTAACTAGCCCCAGATGCCCCTATCCAACCACAGTAGAGGATTTTTAAAGCTTTGTCAGGGGCCCCCCGGGCCAGACAAGTTGCCGTTTCGGCCATGCCGTCAGCCGAACTGTTAGACCTTCCCTCCAACCTGAACGCCAGCTTCAATTCATCCCATCCTCCCAAAACGCACGGCGCTATCGCTGTTACCGTCCCCCAATGATGATCGTTTAAGTCCCCGAGCTCGTTAGCGGCTGACTTCAATGTGGAGTGCCCCAGTCTTGGAGTAGGCCCTCGGGTCAAGCTTGATTTAACAGGACGCAGACCATAGGATGTTGAGACTGCGGCGGTGAAATAACCTTTTGTCTCTCCTCTTGATGCAATCATTTGAATGATCTCAACTACTTCGCGGTGTTCCGAGACTCGGGTTCTCATACGATGTAATGAACCGCACGACGATAATCGCTGAAGAGTGACCGAAATAATAAATGAAATTACAACACCTCAAGAAGCAACAATTACCAACAAAACAGAGGCAAGCACAACAGACTGGCGCGATTACAGAAACGATGCGAGAGAGAAGTGAAGCAAGACACGACGCGATCCAAAGCGTGGTACAACAACAGACGATGAAAGCGGAAGGAATTCGATGGAGAATGAGAGGGAACTAATTGAGCAGGATGAAAAGGGATGGCTGGAGCAGGAGAAATGATGGCCTGGAGGAAAGCAAGAATAGAGGTTAAACAAGAGGGAAGCAGAGTGGAGAGGTTGAGGCGCAGTTGAATGATGAAGAACTATGGATTGGTCCGAGAAATTCTTTTTGAAACGTTGGGGTAGTGGAGAGGGATCGGCGGCCAGAGGTCACGACAAACCAACCTACTCGTCGAGTGGCGCATCAGCCAGCAGCCAGCTTGTGCTGTACACTCGAACGAGCATCACTGCATCAAGCGGTGCCTCCATGGAGGAGGGTCGGGGATTAGAATAATGCAGAAGATCTTGAGGACGAAGAATTTTTGTCCGTCGAGCGGCGCATCGGCTTGCCTGTGCTGCACGCTCGACCGGACGGAACTGAGTCCACCCGGGCCCGAACCTACCAGAGGCTCGGACCAAACCTAAAACACGTCGTCATCTTGATCTTCGTTATGGTCGGGGTCGTGAAAGTTCGTGCCTTGCGAGGATAATCCGCCTTCATTATTATGCGTGGCGAGTCGTAAATGGTTGAAAGAAGGCCAGGATTTGAAGGCCAGGGTAATACAGAGAATCTTGAGGGCGGAGGGTTTTTGCTCGTCGAGCGGCGCATCAGCCCTGCTTGTGCTGCACGCCCGAACGAACAGGCACCGCGTCAAGCAGTGCCAACTGGGTCCGAGCCTACCAGAGGCTCGCACCAAGGTAAAAGTCCTTGATCCTCGCGACGATCGCGGTCTCGCGCAAGTCCCTGCCTTGCAGCGTAGACGCGCCGATCGGTGTCGTAGCCGTCTACAATTGGGATGAATCCTGATTTTGGCTAAGAACGACCCCCGGGGATATCTTCTGCCCCATCCATAAGGAAGGGTGGGGATCGAGGTCGTGGGGCGCACCTTCGTGATAGTTGTCGGAATCCTCCAACCCATCGATGGTCGGAAGGGACGGTTGCACCTCTCTCTTAAGTCCGAGATTTTGATTGGGAAACTTGAGCGCGCGCCGTGCCGTGGAGAGAGGAGCTTGAGCTGCGGCGGTTTGTGGATTTCGCTTCTGGTATTGCCTCGGCGAGTTTGGGCTTCGCTTCTGTCGTTCCTCTCGTTCGATTTTGACCGCGTATGCTCGTTCCACTAGTGGCGCAAAGTCCACGCTGAAGGGAGGCCAGGACGGTGTATCAGACTCTGGGTCCAGGACCCCCTGCTGTGTTGGCGCATCCTTCATCCCGTGGGGCTCGGAGAGATTGCGGAGCCCTTTCACATCCTTGTATTCGGGCTTCGGGTCATTGGACGTCATCTCGCTCTCCGGGAAACGGCGCGGAGCGTGGTACAAGTCCGCGCCGAGCCTCTTCCGTTCCTCGTTCCTCCGCTGGTCCTTCGCGTGAGCCTTGGCCGCCAGAGTAAGTTGTCCTTCGGCAAATCCCCGCGCAGCAGTGTCCGATGTGGATTGCTGGATTGTGGTCGTGGTGGGTGGAGCGACGACCTGGACACGGCACCTCCGCACGGCTTTGGTTCCCTGAGCCTCATTGTGCTGGAGGTTTGCTTTCATCGCACGGATTTCGATGATTCGCTTCCTGGCTGGTGGATAGTCGTCTTCAGGCTGGGAAGTCGGGAATGCTCCTGGAAGACGAAGAGGAGCCGTAGCGGTTGTCCGAGTGGTTGGAGCAGGTGGTGCCGAGGACGCATTGGCAGGGAAGCTGGACTGTGGAACTGCTGAATGGATGGTGGACGGTGCACCAGCCTGTAGTGACCCGGCAGCGGTTGAATAGCCTGGATGCTGGCGAGGACGATTGAAGCGCTAGAAGGGGCAGCGACAGTTAGTCGAAATCAGGAAAAGAACTTGAATCTAACAATACGAACTTGGCTGTAGGGGATGTATCGATGCCTTGGCTTTTGCTCTTGACGCGCTGGCTTGCCGTCCTGGTGTTGTCGATGACGTCAGTGTAGGGCCAGGTAGCACAGAGGGACAGCTCAATCACCGTTTTACTGGGTCGGCGGAGGTGAAGAGTATATTTCAGCTCTTGAAGCTTTACGCTGAGTCTTGAAGGCGGCTTTGCGGCAGTCTTCTCCGGCGACGACGGTCCAGTTTTCAATTCGGGTTGGGGACCGGCAGTCGAGCGACGAGAGCGGAAGAGATGCCCAAACATGGCGTGAGAAGTGTCAGGAATGATGGAGAAGGAGAAGAGCGAGCGAAAGGGCAGCGAATGGCTAAGGGAGAGAGAAGAGAGTGGAAGGACGAGAAAGGGCGTGAATCGGTGTTTACCTAGGCACAGATGCTCTCACGTCGACCTAGCCGGCGTCTGAGGTTCGGACCTCTTTCTTGTCACGCCCACGGGATCAACAAATACACAGAAGAACATGACCGAGTGCATAGTAATCGAGCATAAACACATAGTAGTAAAATAATCTTGGGTAAAGACACAAATTGAGCTCTCTCTTCCAGCCCGGAGAGCTCAACTGCTTAGTTAACTCGACGAGAACGAAGCGACCCCTTCCCAAACCGAACTCCGGAGGGTACTATCTAACCGCCATGAGAGACCCCAAGCCGACGCACGGCGCAACGAGCTTTGTGGAAAATCCGCTGGGCCAGGCCACTGTCCGCCGAAGCCACGCCGTTGGTCGAAATTTGTCAGACCTTCCCTTCAAACCTGTATCACATTCTGCGGCGCTATCGTGTTCAACGCCTCAGATGACCCGCGTTCCACTGCCGGAGCTCAATATAAGCTTGTGGATACACGCTCCTTGGGCGTTTGGTCGGTGGTTCGGTGAGTTTCCATTCCTGGACTCGACACCCAAATCGCTGAACGACGGTCAAGTTAACAAATGCAATTATAACACCGCGATACAATCAACAAAAAAGAAACAATTAGGCAGAACTGGAGACAACAGAGACCATGGTTACAGTTGCAGAGACGATGCGAGACAGAAAGTTAACCAAGAACGTACAGGGATTTGAGGCTGTGAAACAACAACAGACCATGAGAGGTATAGGAAAGGTGATGGAATCCGATGGAATTGAGCGAGGTGATTAAATGCAAAGAGAAGTGATTATGGGCGATGGAATCCGATGGTATGAGTAGGATGGTGGAATGGAAGAGAAGGGAGTAAGGGGAAAGGTAAACCAAAAATAGGCAGGTGTAGAGGTTGAAGAGAATTAGAACAGCAGACAGCGATGGATTAAGAGGAAAATTCTCGAGGGAGTAGGGTACTAGAGAAAGATCGGTCTCTAAGCGGGAAGTTCGAGGACGATCTTGAGGACATGTACTATGCACTTGTACACGTCGAGCGGCGCATCAGCCTGCTTCTGCTGCACGCTCGACCGGATGGCACTGAGTCAGTAGTATTCGTCCGGATCCGAGCCTACCCGAGGCTTCGGACCAAATGTAAAATCGTGGTTCGTCAGCTTGATCTTGGTCATGAGTCGTAGTTGCGCAGACTTCCTGCCTTGGGCTGTCGAATCCTCTTGTGAATTGATGCGTCTTGAAGTCGAAGGAAGTTGAGCGAGAGTAACTCCGAAGCCCGGGGTGGTATGGAGGATCTTGAAGACGGAGAGGTTTGTTCGTCGGGCGGCGCATCAGCACAACTTGAACCTCTGCTGCACGCTCGAACGAGAGGGCACTGCATCTAGCAGCACCCACAAGGTATGAGCCGGCCGGATGCTCGGAACAAGTGCAAAAGTTGTCTCCGTGTCTTAATCCTCGTGTCGATCGGGTGCTGTGCAAGTTCCAGCCTTGCAGCGTGAACGCGTCGAGCCCCCTTCAGCATCTAGAGCGTGGGACCCGGGTTCTGGGTCGCTGAGCCTCGCTTGAAGATCTCCTGCCCGAGCCAGAGGGAAGGGTCAGTCGGAGCTTGCACCGCATAGTCGTGCGAGGAGGTCTCTACATCCTCTGCATCCTAGACGCTGCCGGCCTGGCGGGATGCTGCATCTCCTCCACTCAGTCTGGGGTTTTGATTGAGCAACCCAAGTGGCTATTGTGCCGCAGAGGGAGGAGCGTAGGCTGCAGAGTCTCGTGGGACGCTCTAATCATCCTTGAACCCCTCGACTGGCTGGTTTGGAGCCTAAGCCGCTCCGGTGGGCGTCGCGATGCGCTTTTGGTCATGAAACCAGGGGAGGTTCGTCGTAGTATGAAATGGCGCTCTTTCTACAGGTCTTCTCCAGAATATCGGCTCTTGAGGTAGTGTCAAGGACTGAAAGTTCTGCGGTCTTTGCATCCGCTAGTTGGCTCGGCGGCTCTTGGGAGAACAGGCATGCTCGACGACCGGTTCGACGTTCTCCTTGGAATGCATAACCACGCTTGCGAGAGTTGTGTTGGTATCATGTGCAACGTACTCCGCTTGAGGGGTGGGGGTGCAGGTACGGGTCTAGGGGTGTTTCGCCAACGAACGGGAAACTAACTACACCGCTTTGCCCTTCATCCGCAAGTACTACCTCCTCGGTGCTCTTGAATGGTTCCTCTGCGGTGAATGCTGCGAGGGATGCTGCGAGTGCATCGCTGACATTGTCTGTAAGTCCGGCGCGCTGCGCCACTATGACGCCGAGCATCCTGATTAGTCGATGCGTCTGGCTGCCCCTGCGAGGTTTGCTGTAATCTTCCCGGTCGTACGTATGGTGTTGAAGGACTACGGCGTATACAAGCTACATGTACATCCTTTTTACTTTCGTATTCAAAGTATCCCACCGACGCCGGGATAACGTCACTTGTCTCGGACCGGCAACTGGACTGGACACCCAAATCACTGTTCGATGGCCGAGAGAATATACAATTATAACACCGCGATACAATAAGCAACAATTAACAATGATCGAGGGACGAGTACAACAGAGACCGTGATAGTTGCATAAACAGGATGCGAGAGAAAAAGTCAAACAAGACTTACAGCGATTCGAGGCTGTGGTACAACAACAAACGATGACAGAAATAAGGTGATGGAGTCCGGTGGGATCGAGCAGGATATTGGAATGCAAAGAGAAGTGAGCAAGGGCGATTGAATCCGATGGGATGAGCAGAATGGGGAAATGGAAGAGAAACGAGCAAGGGGAAAGGTAAACAAAAAAAGAACAGGGTGGAGAGGTTAAAGAAAATTAGAACGACAGCGATGGATTAGAGTGGAACAGAATGTTCGAGGCGGTAGGGTCGTGGAGAAGGATCTGTCTCCAAGAGGGAAGTTCGAGGACGATCTTGAGGACGATCTTAAGGACGATGCACTTGTACCTGTCGAGCGGCGCTTCAGCCTGCCTATGCTGCACGCTTTTCAGCGGCGCACCAGCCTGCCTTTGCTACACGCTCGACCGGACGGCACTGAGTTCAGCAGTGCCCGTCCGGGTCCGAACCTACCAGAGGCTTCGGACCGAATGTAAAAGTCGTTGTTCGTCATCGTGATGGTCGTGATGGTCATAGTCGTGCAACTTCCGCGTTGAGAGTCGATTCCCTCTGGTGTATTATGCGCTTCCCTCTGGTGTATTATGCGCTTCAAAGTTGAAATTTTTGGAGCAGGATGGGCAGGTGAGCGGGTGAGGAGTTTGGAGGCCAGGTTGGATTAGAGGATCTTGAAGACGGCGGGGGTTGTTCGTCGAGCGGCGCATTGGCACAGCCTGTGCTGCACGCTCGAACGAACAGGCACTGCATCCAGCAGTACCCACCAGGTCTGAGCCTACCAGAGGTTCAGACCAGATGTAAAAGTCGCCTCCGTCATCTTGATGCCTCGTGTCGATCGCGGTTCG
>KN823045.1:8678-20287 GCA_000827465.1 Tulasnella calospora MUT 4182 | reverse complement strand
GACATCCCAATCACCTTTCTGTTCAATCGGCGAAGGCGAAGGGCTTTTTGGAGGTTCTTAAGCTTTGTGACGAGTTTTGATGGAGGTTTTGGGCTGGTCGGTTGGTCGGGAGTTGGTTGTGATTGGAATGGAGGTGCGCGACTGGTTGTCGGCTGACGAGAGCGGAACAGTTTTGAGAGCATTGCGTGAGAATCGTCAAGGATACGTTCCAAGAGCAGACAAGCAAGTGATGGGGGAGCGAGTAGGTAAGGGAGGGAGAAGAGAGTGAAGGACGAGAAAGCGACGCAATCGTTGTTTACATAGGCACAGACGCTCTCACGGCGACGTAACGCGGTGTCCGAGGTTCGGACGTCCTTCTTGTCACCCTCTCGAGATCGACATACCCACCAAGTATTTAGACGACCAAGTCCGGCGATGGCGGAAGAAGGGTTCGAGTCCAACAGGCCGACCTAGCTTCCGGTGGCGGTAAGGACAGAAGAGGCCATCTCTGCATGAGAGCTGGTACCGTAGTACCAGTACTTGATCGTTTGGGTTAATGTGCCGTCGGAGGTGGCACCTTGAGCGCAATTGGCGACAGCGTTGGGGATGGTGTAGTTGATAATCTTGGCGGCGGTGTTGGTGGTGTCGTCCCCGAGGATGGCCAGAGCGCCTCTGGTCAAAGCGCCGTGGCAGACGCAGTTCCAATTGCCGTGAGCGGTCCGTCACCAGCCTCAAGCAGCGTTGTTTGTGTACACCTCAAAATCATACTGAAGGCCGAGGCTGGCGATGGCGGTTCGGATGGTCTCCATCTGCTGGTCAGTCTAAGCGTCCTACACCTAGTCGTTTCCGGCGGAAAAAGCGGTGGTGAACTCGGTGACTTGGAGGAAATGGGCGGTGTTCCGATGTTGCCTTTCTCGCCAAACAACGCAGAGCTCTAGCCCGAGGCAGTCTAGAGCGGAACGCAGGTGAGCGCCCATCTCCGAAGTCAGAGGGTTTGAATTCTTACATAGGCTCCTTGCAAGCACAATCCACCCACATCGTCTTCCCATTCACTCGATAAGCGTACGCGAACGCCTTGATTGCAGGCTCGACCGGTCTTGTGACGTATTGGCGGTTTTAGGGTCGTCTCTTGTGGTTGTGACAGCGGCACCACGGCATATTCCCGATTTCTTGAAGGCAGTAGGTCGTTCCAACGCCAATCGCCTTTGCCAAACGTCTTCCCAGCGTCAGACTCGGTCTTGCACCACAGGCCACGTAGTTGAGCTACGTCAGGAAAGACGTCAAGGGAGATACGCCCGCCAGTCAGCAGGCGATTCTCGACACATGGGCTACCAAAGAGAGCCCGATACGCACCACATTGACCAAGAATCTCGCTTCTTGATTGCTCCAGAACCTTTCCGCCTAGGGAGGTCCAGCTTAAGCGAAGTCGGTGACGGGGGGCCTGTTAGTAATGCGGAACTCGATGGACGGACAGATGGACTGAATTGGCCGTACCTGGGATAAAGAATGTTCCAAAAACGGCGCCCCAGGATGCCCAGATTTATACCACTTTCTACGCATCTAGCCCCACTTTCTAAACAGCTATGTTCAGTAATAGCGAGTTCGGTGGCCAGGCGGCCACTCCCCAAGCGTTCCTGCAGTCGGCGAGAGAGTATGCGGGCGAGACGGGCTTGTTAGGAGTGCGTATTGCTGGCAGCTAAACCCTATTGCCTTCAACTAGCAGGACTTCCGAGCACCTTGCGAGTGATATAGGTGGATTGTCAAGGCTTGGAGTATTGGGGAAAGTGTACGGGGAAGAGAGAGACGCGATCGCGGTCAAATGGATGTGGCGCTGTGTTCCCACGTAAACAAGCGCAGGTTGGGGTTTCACGTGATCTGATTGGCGACCATCCTATCGATATCGGAGCTACGACGGTAGTACCTACTATCAACCAACGAAGACAGACACCATGATAAAATGATCCTAGGCAGAAGCCACGATGTCAGAAAACAGCTGGAAAGTGAAGCTGTCCTTGAAAATGCTTCCATTACTCGGCGGTCACCGGTGTCCGAGGCTCGGGTTCTCATACGATGTTATAATGAACGGCACAACACAAATCGCTGAAAAGTGACCAAAACAATAATGAAAATTACAACACCGTAATAAGCAACAATTACCAATAAAACAGAGACACACACAACAGACGAGCGCGATTACACTGACGATGCGAGAGAGAAATGAAGCAAGACCTGACGCAATCCAAAGCGTGGTACAACAGGATTCGATGAAAGGTAGCAGAAAGTGGAAGGAATTCGATGGAGGATGAGACGAATGAATTGAGCAAGATAAAAAGGGATGGCTGGAGCAGGAGATATGATGACCGAGAGGAAAGCAAGAAGACAAGTTAACCAAAAAGAAACAGAACAGAAGGATCGAAGGGCAGTTGAATGATGAATTACGATGGGTTGTTTTGAAGCGTTGGGGTAGTGGAAGGGGATCGGCGCCCAGAGGTCACGACAAATCAACCTGCTCGTCGAGTGGCGCATCAGCAAGCTTGTGCTGCACACTGGGACGACCATCACGGCATCAAGCGGTGGCCTCATGGGGGAGGGTCGGGGATCAGGAGAATACAGAAGATTTTGATGACGAAGAGTTTTTACATGTCGAGCGGCGCATCGGCTTTGCCTGTGCTGCACGCTCGACCGGAAAGAACTGAGTCCAGCAGTGTCCGCCCGGGTCCGAGCCTACCAGAAGCTCGGACTGAACGTAAAACGCGTCGTCATCTTGATCTTCGTTATGGTCGGGTCGTGAAAGTTCGTGCCTTGCGGGGATGATCCGTCTTCATTATTATGCGTGGCGACTCGTAAATGGTTGAAAGAAGGCCAGGATTTGAAGGCTAGGTTAATACAGAGAATCTTGAGGGCGGAGGGTTTTTGCTCGTCGAGCGACGCATCAGCCCTGCTTGTGCTGCACGCTCGAACGAACAGGCACTACGTCGAGCAGTTCCAACTGGGTCTGAGCCTACCAGAGGCTCGCACCAAGGTAAAAGTCCTTGATCCTTGCGACGATCGCGGTCTCGCGCAAGTCCCTGCCTTGCAGCGTAGACGCCTCGATCGGTGTTGTAGCCGTCTACAATTGGGATGAATCCTGATTTTGGCTACGAACGAGCCCCCGGGATATCTTCTGCCCCATCCATAAGGAAGGGTGGGGATCGAGGTCGTGGGGCGCACCTTCGTGAGAGTTGTCGGAATCCTCCAACCCATCGATGGTCGGAAGGGACGGTTGCACCCCTCTCTTAAGTCCGAGATTTTGATTGGGAAACTTGAGTGCGCGCCGTGCCTTGGAGAGAGGAGCTTGAGCTGCGGCGGTTTGTGGATTTCGCTTCTGGTATTGCCTCGGCGAGTTTGGGCTTCGCTTCTGTCGTTCCTCTCGTTCGATTTTGACCGCGTATGCTCGTTCCACTAGTGGCGCAAAGTCCACGCTGAAGCGAGGTCAGGACGGTGTATCAGACTCTGGGTCCCAATATTGCCAACGACTATTCTACGGTATACAGCCATCAACCCCAGAGGTGTTCTATCTCGCTTTGATCAAAGTAACGACCTCCTTGCACTCCGATACTTTTAACCACGTCTTTGATGCTGTTCACCTCCTCTGCTGTAAGCTTAATACTACCGGCTGCGAAGTTCTCTTGAATACGATGTACTTTGCTTGAACCTGGGATAGGGACAATGTGCGGCCCAAGATTGCTAACCCAGGCGAGTGAGAATTGTGCAGGTGTGATTCCTTTGTTCTGCGCCTCGGTCGATATGGCTTCTACGATCTTCTGATTATGTGCCATGGCCTAGACAATCGTTGAAGGAAAGAGTGGGTTAGGAGCCGCGAACAGTAATTTGAATCGTGGCTGAAGGACCCACGTCATCCTTGAATCGAGAGAGCCTTCGACGTATATCGTCTGCGGCCAAGGTTTCAACGCTGATCTGTCCAGTCAAGAAGCCACGACCCAAAGGGCTAGTGTACCGAAGGACAGACAGAGTGAGTGGTTAAATGAAGAAGGATGAACCTCAGAATTTAGCTCGACTTACGAGTATGCAACGATAGGAATGTTGAGATCTGCCGCGGTCGCAATAACCTTTTGTGTTTCATCCTCGTACGACCAAGGGGAAACTTCAATCTCGATGGCAGCAATCTCCGCAGCCTAATAAGAGTTAAATCTATATCAACCTGAATGCAATAGGATTGAAAAGAGACCGGCCCATACGGAAGCTGCTCTTTTCAAGGTCTCGGCTGAAATTTCAGAGACCCCAATGTGATCGAATTGGCCCTCTGCTATCAAATCTTTAAGGGATTGCATGACTTGCTCGACGGGAATTTTCGAATCGACACGGGCGCATTCAAATAGATCCATTCGCTTCTTTCCATCTAAGGCTTTGTTGATGGCATCGACACTGCGCCGAAGATTTTGCGGGCTGCCATCTACCACCATAATCGAGTTCGGGCCGGTGCCACCCTAGCATGCACCCGGTGCCATTCAGAATATACTTTTCTAGTAAGTGAGAAAATATCAAGACTTACCTTTACAGATAGGAAAACCTTTTCAGCAAGCTCCGGGTACTTGGTGAAGAAGCGAGCCAGAAGCTCAAGGCTGGCCGTGAAGTGACCTGGAGGACCATAAAACTCGGCCGAGTTGAGGAAAAGCTTTTCGCCCTCAGGAACGAGCTCGATGGCTGATTTAATGGCAGCGAAAGCCTGTTCGTCGGGGACCGCGGGGACCTTCCAAGCTAGTGGTTGAAATGGTAGCCGTGAGCGCGGACTCAAAAATCCACAGGCATCCATGACGGCCTACTGAGCATCAAGACGCCAAGTCCCATCCTGTGTATCTTGATTTTGGACGCGGTACCACCAAGATAGACACCAGAGGAATCTCGCGTAGTAATAGAAGATGCCATGGCAAGAATAGAGCTGGTAGTTACTTGACGAGTGGGGGAATTGAAGTACCGTGCTTAGATTGCACCAAGACTTTATAGGATTGCAACTCAATAGATACAGCCAAAGCCTTAATTAGTCATCGCATTTACAAAATTGGTGGAGGGAACGCGAATGCGCTCTCCTGAAGAAGCCACGATTATCCCAATGTGGCTCTAGTTTCGTCGCGAAACGTTCCTTCACCAGTGAGCATTAGGTAACCGGCCGCCAAGGTCTGATTACGCAATGCGGGCCGGGATCGGGCCCCGCTCTAAGCTTGCTGACTAAGCTGTCCAACTGCCATAAATCCATTCGCTAATTCTTGACCGAAAAGAGAGGTGAAGAATTGAGTTGATCCATGGATGACATGGATAATGACGCGAAACGAGAGTCCCGACTAGAATTATGGTGCCAAGTGTTGCCGGTTTGGGATGGCTTGGAAGGCTTTGAGTGACGTGAATCCACACCACTGTATTGAAATAATATTAACGAATTTAGCGTTCATTTCCAATTTAGTAAGCACATCGGCGGCCGAGAGAACGCTTTCCTGACCTGATGACACTATATTGTATCAGTACCTTCACAGAGGAGCTAGCTCAGGCGGCCAGGCGGCCCAGGCCTTCCCTTCTTGAGTCCAGGGTAGTCAAATCTGGGCCATGGAAAGCAACGTGAAGCGATAAAAGTCGAAAAGATTGAAGAAATTGCTTCACATGGTAGCACCAGTGCTACCATGAGGATTTCTTTCCAGCTCGACATTTGGGGCGCGTCCTCCCGGGCGGTTGAACGAGGGTTTACGTGCGAGGAAATTCCTCGACCCTGCATTTGGAATAGCCTGAAGCTTAGTAGCATGCCAAAGTACTGGTAAGCAGAATTTGGGGGTTTGTCTGTTTCTCAAGCTTCGGGCATGGTTGATCTTCTTCACAGGAATACCCCAGCTAGTAGGCCAGCGTCTCCGCCAATTATATTGTGAGTGAGTGTCTGTTGGTAAAAGAGCCAAGAATATACGGTGAACTTCATTCTCAACAGGTTATTCCGTCAACCAATGGAAGCATACCTATTACTTCACCTTCATGCCAAGAACCGCCACCAGCGACTCAAATAGTCAATATAGACAGTTATTTTGCGTGGATTGAGGCTACGTTCAACAGTTTGATGGAACCCACGGAAGGCATTTGATCTTCCAGAGGCGGCCGGAGGCTCGTCAGTTGATGTCATCGTCGGCTTGCAATTGGTGTGATGTTTATTCTCACGCACTTTTCGAGCTCGCCGTCTCCTTTCTCCGTCCCAACTTCGCTGACGAAACCAACCTCCCAACACCCGGGGCGCAGAGCTGAAAGAGGATGCCTCCGCCATCGGCAAACCTGGTCCGCCCTCTTAAATTGGCGGTTGTGGGCGCTGGACCATCTGCGTTCTATGCTGCCTCACGCGTCCTCTCAAAACTGCCCTCGTCCACACCCCAGGGCGAAGAGGCCAGAGTTCACATGTACGACAAGTCGTGGGCACCTCACGGACTAGTACGCTACGGAGTGGCGCCAGATCACCCAGAGGTTAAGGCAAGTAATCCAAATACATGCTGTCACCCTCCCCGGCTCACACTTTCCGAACGTCGGACCGCAGAATTGCATCCACAAATTCGACCAAACAGCCGAAGACCCTCGGTTCAGCTACTTCGGAAACGTTTCTATATCATCGTCTTCACCCGCTAAGAACCTGCCAAACCCTGCTGCCGTGCAGATTGAGCTTTCGGACCTGTTCCCACATTACACCCACCTACTCCTCGCGATTGGTTCGGCATCCCCCGCTCCTCTTCCTCCAGGATTGCAGGCCACTCCAGCCCTCGACATTGTGCACTGGTATACCGGTCACCCAGCATCGCAAGGCGCCCCTCCCCTCGACAAAGTGAAGCACTTGACCTTGATAGGACACGGAAATGTCAGCTTGGATATAGCGAGGTTGCTTTTGACTCCTCCATCCGTCCTAGCGAAGCTGGATATCCCAGATGACGTCATCGAGGTTTTGAGAAGGAGTACGGTTGAGGAAATCGAGATCGTTTCGAGACGAGGGCCGGCCGAAGTGGCGTTCACCGCCAAGGAGTTGCGCGAGCTCCTGGCGCTCCCAAATGCCACGCTCGAACCCATTCCAGAGGAGTTACTGGTCACTCCACCTGGAGCATCTCGACAGCAAACACGTATACTCGATCTCCTTCGCAAAGGATCTCAACCAAAAGGTACCTCACCGCCGGACGCGAGGAAGACGAAGTGGAAGCTCGTGTTCTTTAGAAGCCCTGAGGAAACGAAGACCATCGACGGAGCGGTGAACATCACTTACAACATCAACACCTTGGACGAGCAGCGGAGAGCTAAACCGACTGGTCAGAAGGAGAGGAGGCAAACTGACCTAGTCGTCAGTAGTGTTGGGTCTCGGGCGGTTCCATTCGACAGGAAATCCGACTCTACAACCACAGTGACGACCACGTCAGAATCAGGGAAGACGACCTCCAAGTCATCAACTACAGACCCGTGGTTTGATCCCGCTCTCGGACGTATTCGCAACGATCAAGGTCGAGTCCTTTCGCTGGAAGCCGACTCGTCATCACCAACACTCAAGCTCGTCAAGAACGTCTACACCTCAGGCTGGGCTTCGCACGGTGCGAAAGGCGTCCTCGCATCCACGATGTATGATGCATATGAAGTCGCAGACCGACTTCTTTCCGATCACTTGTCGACCTCGCATAATCCAACATCGTCCGAGGCCCTCTCCACAGGGTTCGACGCGGTTTCCTCCGTCCAGCCCATGAACCCCACCCCACCCTCTCTGGAAAGCGCACCCAGCGCGGTTGAACGTGCGACGCGCGGGGAGGATGGGAAGAGAGCAATTACGTGGCCCGTATGGAAAACTATAGAAGCTGAAGAGAGGAGGCAGGGTGCTACCAAGGGGAAGGAGGCTGAAAGGATGCAGTGGAAAGATGTGCAGGCCTTTTTGGAGACGAAGCAGCAGTAATCGCTAGATTTAACTCCCTTCTACTATTCTAACTAGACTTATAGACTATCTGGACATATCTCTCGCTGCGAACTGGCATCGCATTGTACGTTTTAGGATTTTAGAGCCGGACCAAGTTGCCGAAATAAACTCTCAATTAGTCAGCAAGAACAACCACCCACCCGACCTTTCTTCCTGCCCGGGGAACTGATCATTGAGACGAGATACAGAAAACTTTTCATTTTCATTCAGAGAGGTAATTGAAAGACTTCGTATGAAAGAGGCTTTATCATCGACGAAGTCTATGCACCGTCTTTTAACCCCAACGATGCTCCTGCTCCTTGCTCATATCAAAGTACCTTCCACCCTTGACCCCAACATCCTCGACAGCCGCCTTGATGCTCTCTACCTCCTCTTCGGTCAACTTGATGTTCCCGCCAGCAAAGTTCTCTTGGACTCGATTGACTTTGCTGGATCCGGGAATTGGGACCATGTGCGGTCCAAGGTTGGAAACCCAAGCCAAGGAAAGTTGGGCGTTTGTGACACCTTTCTTCTGCGCAATGGCGGAGAGCGCGTCGACGATCTTTTGGTTATGCGCCAGAGCCTGTAAAATGTCCAGGTGAGCGCCGCAGAAGTAAAGGAAAGCCACGCATGCTGCGAAATAGCGTACCTCGTCTTGGAAACGCGAGAATCGGAGACGCATGTCACCCGCTGGAAGATCTTCTTTCTTGAGTTGACCGGTTAAGAAGCCTCGTCCCAGAGGCCTATATTTTCGTAAATGTGTTATTACCAATTGATGGCGAGTGCGATAATTTGACGTACGAGTAGGCAACGACGGGGATCTTAAGGTCCCTAGCGGTCGCGATAACCTTCTTCGTCTCCTCTTCATACGACCAGGGAGAAACTTCGATCTCGACGGAGGCAATAGGGGCAACCTATATCCAGGGAATTATGTTCAGCATTGATTTACTTCACAGCGGACAAGCCAAAAAAAAAAAGGTGGGGACGCACCGCAGCCGCTTTCTTCAAAGTCTCCGCGGAGATCTCGGAAACACCAATATGATCGAATTTGCCCTCTTTGATCAAGCCCTTCAAGCTTTCCATTACTTGCTCGATTGGAATTTTTGGGTCTACGCGGGCGCATTCGAAGAGATCAAGTCGCTTCTTTCCGTCGAGAGCCTTGTTGATAGCGTCAACACTGCGACGGAGGTTTTCGGGACTACCATCGACGACATGGATCTCTGTGCCTGAGGTGCCTCCCTAAGGTAAAGGAGAGAATAGGTCAGACAGGTGACAGGCTTTACGTGAACTACCGATGCGTACTTTGACAGATAAGAAAGTACGATCCGCAAGCTCTGGGTACTTTGTGAAGAAACGAGCAAGCAGCTCAAGATTAGCTGTGAAATGCTCTTGACCACCATAGAACTCTGCAGAGTTGATGAGAAGCCTTTCATTGGCAGGAACCAAGTCAATAGCGGCTTTGATGGCGGGGAACGATTGTTCGTCGGGGACGGGGTTGGGAGTCCAAGCTGAAGTCAAGAGTGACATAGAGCAGCACGATCAGCTATTCGATTACTTCCAACCGCCAAGGACGAGGTGCCCATGAGCCAACAGGGTCAAACTTACTAAGCAACATCAGGCCCAAGCCCGTCTTGTGGATTTTGATATTGGAGGCAGAGCCGCCAAGCATAGTGCTCAACGATTCGCCAGCAGCCGTAGATGCAGACATGATATTTTTTCGAGAGGGTGAAGCTTTAGGTGAGAGTTGAGAGGACTGGTTGAGACGGATCGCGATGGAGTTGATAGGGTGAAGTCACGGTTTGACTGACCAGGAGACCACCAAAGCCGCGGGTTTTTATATTCTTCTGCCTGCGCAAACCTCCACTGTTCCCCTTCTGGATTTTCTATACCCTCCACATCGTTTCCCTTAGAATAAATGTCCAAAAGTACAAGGAAAGAATGGGACTTGCCAAATATGGTAGTCTAAGCGTGACACCTCCACCCGCCCTCCACCACCTCGTCCGACCAAGGCTGCCGGAGAGTCGCGTTGATGTAGAGCACGGCAGGCTCATTACGCATCCATGACGCGTCTCTCCGAAGTTCGGAGGCCGTTTTTCAGATCAGCCATGAATACGTGTTGCAAGGGATTCGGATGGGGGATGGGTTGAGGACTCGGTGTGACGGTGACTGTTGTCTACGCCGTGACAGGTACCAAGTCTGAGCACTCGGTGACGTTTGGGGCTGCTAGAAATTGAAGAGGAAGACTCTAGGACGATATCGTCATCGATTCAGAATACACGCGGGGACTTTGTTTTTAGCAATGGAGGGTGTGTCCGATTATCGCCTATGGTCTGGGGACGCGGAGGTGAATAGTCACCGTCAGTAGGGGTATGGAGGTTTCCGTCACCGTTGGATCTCACCCGAGTCTGCACCCATGCACATCCAGGCAAGCTGCGACAGTCATGACAGCGTGCTTTGAAGCCCCATCCAGCGTCTACGTAAGACCTCTGGTTCGTCAATAGCATCGGATCCCCTCCCTTTGGCTTCGGTCTAGTGTTAGGGAACCGTGGGACCTGTTCTAGGCTGGCAAGCGACACGGGCTTGCTCTCCGTTTATTTCGGTACTTTCCATCATTACAACAACGCCACTCAGACAACAGGCGATGACTTGCTTAGAAAGGGATTTCTAGCTCATTTGGCAGAACACACGTACATTTTTTACTTATCATGATGGAGCAAAAGCTTAGCCGGCTGTCGCCACCGAGATGCTCGTCTTTTGCTAGAGATACAACTCCTCCACACCGTCCCAGAAACTTCGCACCGAGCATCCTTAAACCATATAGATTTTTATGAGACCTTTAAGCACTGATAGCCCCGATTCCTCCTAACATGTTCATTTTCCGAGCTCACGGTAGCAATTTTCAATCTATCAACGGGTCATCCCAGGTATATCCAGGCTTAGAACTGAGAAGGGACCTTTGCAATCAATTACTGGAGAAGTGTGGATGATTTCCGATTGCAGAGGCTGGCAAAGCGACTATCAAGACTGCGGGTACGCAGGCTGGAAGGTTGTGGAGAGCTCGTTTTCCACGCGACCCTCTCCTGACCATCACCTTCTCGCTTCTGTCTATACCTCGTCGATAAACGCCTCTAAAATCCATATTTTATGTAATATATTAATATAGTAGTAGAGATAGAAACACTCTCGTAGCTCCTCGAGCGACTTGCAAGTTGCCGGGGTAGTACGAGGCGAAACACGTGCAGAAAACGAGCCACCAGTCCTTCGATGCCTCAACCAAGAGGGGTAACGACACGCCCACCAACCACATCTTCAATAGGCATATAACGATAAGCTTGGCTCCCCGCGAGAAAAAATAGATGCCTGGGCCAATGGTTTCATGCTAACTAGCTTATGTCCTCCACTGGCATGTCGGTCCCGTTGTCCTTCTTCATCGATAAGCGTGGGCCTCGGGGGCACCACGAGGTGGGATCACTCCGCGAAACCCCGCCAAGCTTCGCGATATATATCGACACGACGGCGAAGTCGATCGAATCTGCAACTCCTTTCTCAGCCACTGCTCGTCTCCCGTCTAGTTCGAAAATAACAGTGGACTCTCACTCTATAGCCCTCTCGACCCGAACGGCTTCCGAACTCCTGCGTAATGGAAGCATTTGCCCCTGAGCTCCTTGAATCGGTTCCTGACCTCGGC
>KN823044.1:94794-105726 GCA_000827465.1 Tulasnella calospora MUT 4182 | reverse complement strand
GAATCAAGCGCCGCAGAACGGGTTGCCGAAGCTGCAAAGAAGGCGTCTGACGAGAAGTTGAAGCTTGTCGAAGAAATCAGCGGTCTTAAGCTAGCGGAGGACAAGGCTCGTGCGGAACAGAAGGAGGCTCTCGAAGAGGCGGAAATCGCGACCAACCGATTAGTCGTTGTGAACAAGACGGCGGATGAGTTGAGAGCGAGGATCGCTGCGCTCGAATCGGATCGGTCTGATGTGAGTGGGGGACTATTCGTTCGGAGTGCGATTGGGGCGCATCGCTCACATGTCCGGATTTACAGCTTGAGAAGACTTTGCAAGAAGAAGCTGCTAAGCTACAATTGGAACGTAATCGGGTTCAAGAGTTGCAGCTTATTCTGGATAGTCGACACGCCGAGCCTGAACCAAGTCGAGCGTCACCTGGCGGATCGATCAAGGAATTGGGTCTCCGTGATCCTCGACGAGACTCTTCGAACTCGGTTTCATCAAGGACCTCGAGTCGCTCGACGAACATGAATTCCGAAGAGAACCTGAAGGACCAAGTCAAAGGCTTGAAGTACGTCTTCTGTTTACATTTCTTGAGTGCCATTGTCCTAATGTCTGAGGATAGGCATATCAACGCCGAGTTACGCAAGGAAAATTCTGGCCTGAGCTCGCAGATTAAGGTTTTAGAAAGTGAAATCAAGATTCATCTCGCTGAAATCGAGGATCTAAAGGAGGTACGCCGTTGCAAGGTGCTTTTCAGAAGCGTGCCTGTGTATCTGACCCGAAACTTCTTTGGTGTAGACTACGAAGAGCCTCGAGAAGACACTTGAAGAAGTGATCGAAAAGGAAGAGAAGGCTCTGGCAGGCGAAGACCCTGACAAGAGTGCATCAAAGGACTCTGATGAGGAAGATCCTGCTACAGTTATCAAAGCCTTGAAGACCGAGGTGGAACAGCTGCAGAAGAGGCTCAACGACGTCGAGAAGGAACACACCAAGGCTGTTCACTCGGTAAGGCGATATTCACCGACGATTCGCTTGGAGGCGGCGTCATTAATTCATCCTACCTCTCAGCTCAATAAAGATATCGTCGACCTTGAGCAACTCGTCGAAGCTAAGATTTACCGCGAGGTAACGCAGGATGCATTGTTTACGCGAACCCGTTCTAAGCGCCATGTTTCTTTTCCAGGATGATCTCGAACGGGAGATTGAGCGGCTAAACGAGAAGATTTCTCGCCGACGGTCCCGAAAGGCCAGTGGAGATTCCTTGCGCCATCACACCGACCCGCCTCGTCCAGCATCACAAGGCAGCATGGTATCAGTTGTTGTCCCTCCCGAGGCCGAGGGTGACGACCATCCTTGCGAGTTGTGTGGTCAGCACGGCCACGATCTTGCGTCTTGTGACATCATTGGATCCAGTGCACCTGAGCACGCCGCTACCGATGCTGCTTCAGCAGCACCCGCTGCTGAGCCTGAAGCAACAGACGACATGGATCATTGGTGCGAGAACTGCGAGGTTCTGGGAGATCACGTCACCGAGGACTGTCCCTACGGAGACGACGTGTTCTAAGTGGTCACCTCATCCACCATTCCCCCTTGATTTACTCTTCACCTTCGAGTCCCGAAGCGCAAGTGGCGATACCCTCTTCCTGATACCCATGTACTGGATGCAACAACACCCACCACCCAAAGCTTTCGGTTAATTTTCATTCATTATGTCCATTTGGCTCTTTACGAGCTATTCCGTTACCCTCTTTGATTCGCCTTTTAGTCCCTAATTATGCCCTCTCTTTTTTCTCTCGGTTCTAGCAATCGCTTGCAATTGGCCTTTTATCCCTCGTTCTTTTTTTTCGGCCTTGTTACTATCTCCCATATTTCTCTCCTCCTTCGCTTCTGTTCTGATCCGGTTCATGGAACATTTTTTGTATCAAGAGGATGCTGTCACAGTCGTTTTCGGAAATTCCATATTCCTTTTTTGTCTCGCGCTGTGTGCAACTGGGTCTTGAGATGTAGCCTGCTCACCAAGACTTGTGAAGCCAAGAGGCTCTCACGCCACGAAAGGCTGTTAAAAATCTCCTGCCTCCGAACCGGACCGCCTCCGCTGCTGATCAACCATGCCACACAAACGCCTCAAACAATCGGCTAGGATAGAAAGGCGCAATAAACTGTATGCCACTGACTCTTGGCCCGCTGTATATGCACAAGGACTGAAGGATCTTCATTCCGGTCAGGGGTTTTGATCGGCCTCCGACGAAGGAGAAGGGCGACAGCATGTCGAAGAAAATGGCATGGATCACGAACGCGGAGGAGATGAGGGAGCAATTAAAGCAACTGAAACGGAAACGTGAGGAAGAAGAAGAAGGGATACGGCCGCCTAAACGGAGCAGAGGCTCGGCCGGTGATGGCGAAGCGGGGCAACCAACAGCTGTGAAGATCAAGGTGAGTGAGTGTGATTCACCAACGAGTAGCGCTGAACGCGTTTTGCTTGTCTGTGGAACTTTGTGTTTAAAGCCAGGAGAGTCGATGAGGGATTTTAACCGGTGAGGCACACAACACACTCCACCAAGGTGCCAGGCACTTGTCGTCCGGAATTTTTGCTGATTGTTGGAGCTCTCGGGCGTTTGTGATTCAGACGTGTGGAAGAGGAGTTCAAGTGGAAGATGCAGGGTGTGTACAAGCAAGCGTCTAAAGGGGGTGGCGGTAAAAAGCGAAAAGCAGCAAAGCAAGACGCCCAGGACAATCCGACCGGGAGTTCCATCACGGCGACGACATCAGCGGAGGCAAAGCCCAGTACAGGAAAGGGCAAGACGGAATTTGAGAGACGGGTGGATCGGCGGAGTGTGAACGACGTTGCAGAGGCTCCACCAACTCTAACGGCGCTCCCTCGCGGTGCAGCCGCGGCAGCGGGCAAGTCGGGAAAGGCGTCGGCGGAGTCGCAGTTGCCCGTGTCTGCTGTGCAAAAGAGGATGATGGAGGAGGAGAGAGAAAAGGCCATCGAGCGGTATCGAGAGCTGAAACGGCTCAAAACGCAGCAAAAGACGCGCTTGGACTTGGTGTAGAGGTCGGGCGATCCGTAGCGGTACTCGGGTGGAGCAAGTTTCGACGTGTATCGAGAGAAGATGATCAGTGGATAATTGCAGCACATGGCACACTTGGGTACACTTGGACATTCCGGTGTTGCGTGGACTTGAGACGTTTTTTCGGTGGTCGGCGTTGGGGTCACGTGCTGAATTCTCCCTTGGAGTTTCCCTTTTGCTTTCGTCGCTCTCTCCTCTTTCGTCGTTGTCCACTCGCTGTCCCATTCTTCCACATCTCCTCCTTCCTCTCGTTTCCTCCTCTTTTTTCTACTCTCTTCATCGTCGCTCAAAGACGTCGTACAAAAACCCCAAGGATCGCATCCTTCTTGCTTTGTTTTCCCTCATCCTTCGTCCACCATGATCGCTACTCAGGCCGTCTCCACCTCACCCCCTCATCTCCACGTAGTTTCACCCCAGCACCGGTCACAGGCCCTTCCTCAGCACCAGCCTACCCAGCAGTCACATCCAGCCACACAAAGACCAACGGTCTTACGATTGAACTCGGCACCGGCGTCAGCACCAGCACCCGTGATCATCTCAACACCAGCACCGGCTCTTGGCACGTACATACACCCAAATGAGCTGAGAGTCATGGAGGCCATCGCTGGCCTATGCAGCCAGCACCACATGTCCAGCTACTCAGTCATCAAGTTCGGCGAACGTGGTGCGTTATTTCTCCTCTGCTTCTGCCAACTAAAGTTGGACCCGCTTCGAGTGCAGTCTAACTTGAAATATCGGTCTCGAGACCTCATCGCTCCTTCCTTTTTACTCCCAAACCATCTTTAACTTCGGCTCTTTCATGATGGCAATCAGTGCTGGGGATGTACGCATTCTGACACTTTCCGTTTGCTCGCTCCAGGATGTCCCACAGCCTACATTCCGCTCTCGATCGTTGCACCGGCCCATGTGGAAGAACTCCAGAGGAGACAGACGCTAAATATGGCCACTCAACTTTATTACCCTGCAAACCGCACCAACCAGTCAGCGGCCGCGATTGCGGAAGCGAGCGCAACGGTGCAAATGCTCGACCATGCAAACGGTAGCGTGCAAGTCACGGCAGCGGAAACTTCAATGTTTGTCGAATTCGGTGGGAGAGACGCGTCTACACCCAAGACCGATAGCGCCATCCAATCGCCCGAACCGAGACCCGCCGCTTCAGCGACGCCATTCGATTTAGCGAGCTTTAACCATCCAGTGCCGCCGCCACCAGCGCTTTTGCGGCAACGGTCCGAACCCATCATCCATCCCCCTCCCTCCCCACAACTTAATGAAGCGCTTGCTTTGGCGATCTCGTCTGCGCTGACTCCACAGCCTTCGCCGTTCACGCCCAAAGTATTTGGGAAGTTCGCAGAGGTTCGTGTGATCTCGTCAGCTCCACAACCTGCGCCGACCAATGGGCAGACCACGTCGGTGGTTCCCGAAGTACCTGCCCCGCCGAAACCCAAGACTTCGGAGACTCACCCCATCAAGTAAGTCTCGAATTCACTTTTCTGCGTTAAGACGTGGAACCGTTCTTCTAAAAGGCAACTCTTGGATTCTGACCTGGGTCTGGGCTCTTCTGCAGCATCTCGTATATGATACCGCTAAATCTGATCCACCAAATATCGGCATACCTTGCCGCCACAAACCCGTCGGTCTTTGAAAACGTGCTGGAGGACGAATATTCCGTTCCGCCATCCCTCAGCAGTGACGATCACGATGTGGCTTACGAGACCCTACCTTCCATCAATTTACCACCGTACCTACGCTTGGATACTTGTTTCGGTCAGCCTCAACAGCCAATTCACTCACATGTTCCACCACTTCGACTTTCAGCAACGCAAGCACCTAGCCTCCCCGCGATCCCACCGTTTACAAGCATGCCTCCGCCCACCCAGATCGAACATTCACTAGCAAACGGGGCCGTTGATCAGCAGCAAAGCATACGGGCGGCGATCTCCGAAGCTCTTCAGCCGTTCACCCCGGTTAGGATTCCCGTTCATTACACCATGAGCAACTCGAGGTCGCCTCAGTCTGCAGACGCTCAGCCTGCTATGGCTGCAGGACAATCCCCGGTCCCAGCATTGCCGTATCCTCTCGTGGCCACTATACCATCTCCCGCACAGCAATCTTTGTCCACCCACCTCCTACCCCCAGCAAACCATCCAGCAGCCCATCCTAGTCAAGGTCACAACGCTCCGCAGATTGGCAACCTCTTGTTGTCATCTTGCCCTGGCAAGAAGGTTCGCCTCTCCGGACCAGTCAAGGGCCGAGGAGCAATCTGCCGCTCGTTGCCACAGGACTTGGCTCGCATCCGTTCGTTGGGCGTGGGTTTGATCATCAACTGCCTCGACAACACGGAGTTGGAGTTCCTGGGTGCTCCTTGGCCAGAGTACTCTGCATGCGCGGGTCAATTGGGCATCGACGTCTTGCGGGTCCCGACTCCCGAAGGGTTTGCGCCGCTGGATGTAGCCAGGTTGGACCGCGCGGTGGATTGGGTCATTCGGCGGTACACTCTACGTGGAGTGAACATTCTCGTTCATTGTCGTGGAGGTGTTGGAAGGGCGGGTTTGGTTGCTTCCTGCTGGACCATCAAGATGGGGTTGTGTGGGCCCGTTAGCGAGGCCTTGCAGGCGCTCTGGGATAGCTCGGCGCTTTCGATGCCTGCCATAATCTCTTGGAAGGCATTGATCTCGCATGGTGTGCTGAGGAGGGAGTCGTTCCAGCTTGTGGAGAGGATCGTGCTGACGCTGAGGAGGCGGAGGAGTATGAAGGCGATCGAGACCTACGAGCAAGCGAGGTTCCTCGTCGATTTCGTCGAACACCTTCGAGAGGTGCAAGAGGAGAGGATGAGGGAGGCCTTCGCGGCAAAGAATTCCTCCAGACTTGACGTGGATGGTGGTGCCACCACGGCGGGGAGTGTCTCTCCAATCTCCAACTTGAGTCGTAGCTCCATCAGCAACACTGACGAGACTATGGTGGATGTCGAGCTCCCCGATGTTCTCGCTGCTGAGGAGACGAAGGGTCAAGATGCGACGCCTGCGGTTGATAATTTCAAAATTCGTGGCGCGTAGGCTCTCAAGCAGGGCGCTACTGCGACCAACCCCACTCTTTTTTCCTTCTTTATTTCCTGTTTATCCATAATTTTTCGTTTTAGTTCTTTCCGTTTTCTTCATCTAGTCTCTTGATTTCGTCCCTTTCGTTTGCTTTCGATCCCCTTTTCGCTTCGTCACTGCACAGGTTTCGGACACACATGCATTTCCCCCTCTCTCACTCATCTTTAGACGTCTGGTCGGCTCAGAGAGCTTTTGATCACTGCCATTTTTTTTGCTTTGTCAAAGTTCATTTTACCCTGCGTAGTACCAATATGCTATCATAGCTTGTCTCCCGCTCTAACCAAAGGACTGGCGGTGTTTGGTTGCTTGGTCAAGTCGGCAATTGACGGTAGCCGGTTGCTTGCGGCGTGAAACTTGGGACCTTGTCAAAAGGCTCAAACCAACAGCCACCCCTCTCTCAAGACACGCCTCGAATTCCTTCAGCACCTCTTTCTTTCTACCCGAGAGCACCCACAGGAGTTGAATATGATCGTGACCAAGTTAACGAGAACTCTTGGGATTACCGTGTACGTTTGTTGAAGCTCCTGGGCGTGCCCAAGGTTCACGCTCTGCACTTCGGCTGACGTCGCGTTTGCTAGACCTGTTGTACAAGGTGGTATGCAATGGGTACGTTCTTTGTATGTTTCATGCACGTAGTATGTACTGAAGAAACATGGACCTCGCAGGTTGGCCTTCCCAAGCTTGTTGCAGGAGTTAGCGAAGCTGGCGGACTGGGAATCTTAACTGCCTTGACGCAACCATCACCTGATGCCTTGCGAGATGCTATACGAAAGACCAAGACTTTGACCAAGAAGCCATTTGGTGTCAATATTACCATTCTTCCTACGATCAACCCACCGGACTATGAAGGATACGCCAGAGCCGCTGTTGGTGAAGGAATCAGGATATTTGAGACCGCTGGAAACAACCGTGAGTCTGCTGCTACACGCTCATGCTTGGATTTTTGAATTTATGAGCATGGCTGGATCGGTAGCCGGACCCCTTATCAAGTTTTTCAAGGCAAGGACTACTACGAAATACGGCAGAGGTGTTCAATTTCCCGCTGACCTTCTTTGTCTGTTGTCCTGTTAGTCGGAAGGCTGCTTTGTGATTCACAAGTGCACCACCATCCGACATGCCAAGGTCAGTGGCCCATTTGGGGCTTGGGGTGCTTCCGTCGCTAATCGCCTGACTTTCAACATCAGTCAGCCGCAAGGATGGGCGTTGATTTCCTCAGCATAGACGGGTTAGAATGTAGGTCGCTTCAAGAGCAGCATTAAAAGGTACTTATTCGAACTGTGAACTCTCAGGTGCTGGGCATCCTGGAGAGGAAGACATCGGCGGTCTCGTTCTCCTAGCCCGCGCCGCTCAGGAACTTAACATCCCATACATCGCCTCTGGTGGATTCGCTGATGCTCGTGGACTTGTCTCTGCCCTTGCCCTTGGAGCTGAGGTAACTCGGGCTCTGAGTTGGTCATTGCGAAAAGAGGGCTAATGATTGGATTTTGCATTACAGGGCGTAAACATGGGCACACGCTTCATGTGCACAGAAGAGGCTGAAATCCACCCTAACATCAAGCAAAAGATTATTGATTCTTCGGAACAGGATACGGTCCATATTTTCAGGACGCTTCACAACACCGCACGTGTCTTTAAAAACAAGGTCTCGCAGGAAGTCGTTCGTCTTGAGCGACGGCCTGGTGGTGCGAAGTTCGAGGAGCTCAGAGACCTCGTCAGCGGTCAGCGTGGACGTGTAGTCTACGAAAATGGTGATCCGGATTACGGAATTTGGAGGTACGAGTCTCAGGGCCTTGTTTTGTGCAGTGACGACGCTCATCACTGCATACCCGCGTGCAGTGCCGGTATTGCAATGGGGCTAATTAAGGATGCACCCTCCTGCGAGGTGCTCCTCAGAAGGATCGAAACCGAAGCCGAGACGATTATTGCTGGCCTTTCAAAGCTTGTGGTTACGAGCGAGAAGGCCAGGCTATGATGTTCCAACCTGGCTGCTTTATCAGTTCACAGAAATGGATGCGGTCATCATGTGTTGTTACTTAACTGTGGTATTAATTATTTCACACCACTGTAATCGGTTGGAAGACAAAGTCACGCTCTTGGAGAGACGAGAAGCGTCGAGGCTGCTGTACCTGTTTGTTTAGCTAATGGAAACCTCCCGGCCGATTCCACTTGCATCATCCTCTCCTCCCACCACCACCGCTACTCCTCAGAACCCCTCCGATCTCGATTACTCTTTCAGAAAGTCAGGATCTAGACCAATTTCTTGATATCTACCTTTTCAATTTCTAGCAACTCCCACTGCGAAAGCGCCGGTCAGGAATCGAACCTGGAGCGCGAACAGTTTTCTTGGATTTCTTGTCATGAGCCATTACTCCCAGCGCAGGGGTAGCTTGAGTACTTCACAAAGGCAAGATTATGACTACAATGCCTCTCCCTTGGACGGGCGGGCCCGCTATGGTCCCCTTTCCAATGGCAAGCCTCAGTCTTTGCCGAGTCGTCCGGTTGACCCACAAGGCGAGCATGCACTTCCGCGAAAGTACTCCGAGTCTTTGTCGAATGTTGGCATTAAAGCCGTACCGAGCACCTCTGCAATATCAGATCTCGACAAGCTAAGAGCATTGAAGAAAGCAATTATGGATGGTCAACTTCCCGGTTACGATGCAACACCAAAGCCCCAAGCTCTAGAAGCACTTTACACTCCTCGAGTCGACTCTACCAGCCGCACGAACGATCATCCAACAGATACCTACCATAATTATGAACACAAGCACACCCCGGATAGCCAAAGCGCTCCTACTTCCGTCGATGCACCCCCACGACCAATCGTTTCACAGATATCTACACAACAAGCCCAGGATGCAACCTCGACTGTTTCTCTTCCAAAGCAAGAAACCTCCATATCAAACCAAATTGCCAACGATCTCGCTGACTCACCTACCACCGAACGTCCAGCTGCACTCGCTCCGACTGACAGCCCGTCCCAATCCGTCACCATCCCTCAAACAGCCCACGAAACTCAGCCCTCATCTCCAACCAGTATGATTATGTCTCCGACAGAACCCCTTCTCGTCCATCATTCCTCAATCATCGATATGGAGCTCGACTCACCACCTCCCTCCGCCGCACCTCCTCCAGTTCAAGAAGATAGCGGAAGCAATGCAGGAACAGCACTAGCTGCTAAACCAGAAGATTTCACACAAAGCGCTCACCGTGATCATGACCGATTTAGCCGCCCAGAATCCAGTCCAAGCAAGCATTCTGACCAGCCCCCAACGCTCAGCAATTCTCGTTCAGAGAAGCAACCGGAGTCAGGATTCCCTGTAGCAACAGGTCCCCCGCACCGACAACAGGCCCACTCAGTTGATTCACGAAAACAGGAAGAGTCGCGACATTCCGAATCTCGTTTACAACACCCTCATGCAAGCGATCGTCGTCCAGGTGGTCAAGGTGAAACTGAGCGCTCGGGACCTCGCAGCCCAGAATCCAACTCTCCAAAGGGCTATCGTCGAGCCTCTTATCCTGACCCTCGGCCTGAATTATCTGGACCTCCCCTATCACCGAGTGACAGGTAAGTACCTATTTTGTGGTGGATTGAATTAATCACCCCATTTAACCCGCTCCATCTAGGAGGCGATACGATTACTACGAGCCAAGTTCACGATTTCTGAATAACCGCTCTCCTCCCTCCTTCCCGGAGTCAATGGGCTATGATTCGCGACCGATGGACAGCGGTCGGGTTATAGCCCGTGAACCTTACCCGGGTCCTCCAGGTGACAGGTCATCGTCCTCAGCTCGTACCCTCCTGTATGACAGGGAGCCCTCACGATTCGGTGACACAGTAGATGAGAGACGCCATTCTTCGCTTTCAGAAACTCCTGACGGTAGAGCCCTAGATCTGCAGAGAAGGGTTTCCGAAAGGCGCAACACCCTACCACCTGCGGACCCAAGTCATCTCATGGCGAACAATGTACAAGGCGCACTTCAGCCGCGCACCTCTGAGGATGGTCGTTATTTCTATTCTCCGCCTCCTCCATCTAGCTTGCCGCCTGGGGCAAGTCGGAGTCTCCCGCCCGACTCCAACCGTGGTACCACGCACGTCAAGGCCGAAACACCTGATAATGGGGATTTTGGTAGACGCTCCACTACGCCGAGGAGTGTTGGCGAATCTGTTACCGGTCGACCATCAAGTTTCATTCCTGGCCGTGTTCCTGACGGACTTCCAAGCAGACCGCCCCCGACCATGAAAGAACCGCTCACACCTCGAAGTTCACTTATGCCAGATCGGATTGCACCAGAGCCCCGCCAATATCTCCCGCTGGCGGCGAGACTCACCTCTCCGAACAACGACTACGTTCAACGAGGTTCACGCAGTGGACCGCCACCCAACTCGATGAGGGACCCTCCCCTTGAAGGAAGACGACCTATAGATGATACTCGTTACAGCTCTCCAACAGACCGCGAGCCTTGGGGCGCAAGCGGAAGCATTGACGAGCCCTTCCGACGAGAAGCAAGCTATAGCCGACCAGACGACACCCGTGACCATCGAATCGTCCCTCGAGCCGAATGGGAGCGTTCCCGTAGCCCGCAAAGTGATCGCTATGGTCCGCCAATGTCTGGCCGACCACCCGTCCCACCAAGTGGATATCCACCCAGGCGTGACCGAAGCCTCAGTCCACGACGTTCTTCAACTTATCCGAGGTTAGGTTATCCAGATATCGAGGACAATCGAGGAACCAAACGACCAAGGCAAGAGCTGATGGAGCCCGAGTATCGTCGACCACCACCGC
>KN823044.1:49353-66211 GCA_000827465.1 Tulasnella calospora MUT 4182 | reverse complement strand
TCAGAGAACCTGCCAAATCACCAATCAAGAAGGCTAGGCAAGAGAAAACGCATCGCTTCGGCAACTTATCGCCTCTCGACCCACATCGCCTGCCCGGTCGGGTTCGGGACAGGCGAATAGCTGCTACCGTTTACGGGTTGGTCGTACGCCATTCCAGGAGACCTCGGCGGGGGCGTCATAGGCTGAGCACCACTCGTCGCCGTATAGGCCGGTGAAGCCGAAGGTGGCGGGGGCGTATGGCCTGCAAAGCTCGTGGTTGGCGGACCAGGCGAAGTCGTCGAAGCAGTGGTTCCAGCGGGGAAGCCCGCTCCCATAGGAGACAAGAACGCTTGCTCGCCAGGTGCATTGGGAGTCCAAGGTTGAACGACGACGTTGCCCGCATCGTGTCCTCCCTCAGTCGAACCCGCTGCAGCGGTCCCAGGCGGCGGGGTCCACGGCTCAGCAGCGAGGTTGTCCGCGTTCCGGTCCTTCGACATGAACCCAAGCAAAGAGTGGTGCTTTTCGGAGGAAGTTCCACCGCTCAGGTCGCCACTGGTGGCGAACGCGGCCGAGGGAGGGATCTCGTTTTGCTGTCTGCGGCGGCGGATGTAGAAGAACGATCCTGCGGCGACGATCGCGATGAAGGCCAGGCCGCCGATGACTCCTCCGACAATGGCGCCGGTGTTGGATTTGGACGACTTGGTTTGGAAGGCTCGTGTGGCGAAGCCGATGGTGTTGCTTTGCGGGTTATTGTTGGCGGTCAATACGCTACGCCACCCAAAAAGATTAGGTCAGGAAACACCATAAAGGGGATGAAAAGACCGGGCGTACATATAAGCATTTCGTAGGAAAGCGCTTCCGAAAATATAAGTGCCACGGGAGGTATCGGTCCATCCTTTGACGTTGCCGACGCAGACGCCGTTGATCGTTGTGAGGAGGTCGCTCGCGTCCACAGGGATGGTAACGTCACCGAATGTAACGCTCAGAGAGAGACCGCTTGCAGAGCACGGGAGAGAGTAGCTTTGAGTTGATGTATCTTGACCCACAGGAGCACCTGCGCTGGTCACCGCATTAGCCGGGATGGTGTATGGCTGAGATCCAGGGATTGCAGAATCTAATCCAAGACAAAAAGGTCAGATCGAGCCTGAACCTTGGAAAAAAAAAGAACAACGTACAGATACTCTGAGCGTCAGCTGCTGTTAACACGATATACGGATACGACGCTTCGACCGTTGTGTATACACCTCCGCCACCCGTAATCGCCTGCTGGTTCTGTCCTGGAACGAAACTCCAGCCCTGCATCTGCACGGTCCAATCATACGATCCAACTTGAGTTGGAACGGAACCAAAGTTTGATTGCGCGTTCGCGTTGGCGACTGGGATGGTGGCCATATTTCCGGTGTAGAACGACGTATCGGGTTGGAAGACGTGCAGCGTGCCACCAGATGAGTCTGATCCGGCATTGGGATCGGATAACGGGTTGAGAGCTAACCCAAACGAGATAGAGCTGATGTCCGTGTGGCCCGCGAGATACTGGCCGACAAGAGTCTGATCAGCGCTCTGAGCGCCAGTCTGACCGAAACCAGCAACGCCAGAAGCTGGACCTAACGCCTGAGAGTCCGAGTCGGATCCGGCCACAATGACTAAGGGGAGAAAGGAGATACAAAGGATGGTGGCGCATGAGCAATCAAGGTGCACGCATAGCGGCATATTTTAGACGCGAACCTGTCTGATTTGGGTAATTCCACCACGTCCCATCCTGCTTCTGCAAGGCGCAATTCTCCGTGCCAAGCGCACCCGATATGGGTTTGCCGCTGATGTTGGTCTGGATCGTCGCAGCGGTTCCGCCAGCGTTCTGGGCGACGAACGTGCTGGACTGGCTGGGGTTGTATCTGGGATTTGCGAGGTGTTAAATTCAGAGTAGCACCAAAAATAGGTCACAGGAAGCGCCCATCAGTCAGGTGTTCGGGTCAATTGAAGGGGCGCAGGACGCCAAGAACGTAAACGTACGATGGCAAGCTGGAGTTGGTCACACAGTTTTGGCAGCTGGGCCCTGCTACGACGGTGTACCCCATGTTGAGGTCGACGCTGAACGCGAACTCCTGATCGGTACCCTTTACACGATAAAAAAAATGCGCAACATCAATCAGTATGCCATGCTCGTCGCTCGCGATTGATGGGATCGCACCATCTTTACTCCAGCGGTGTAAACATGGTTCCCGATGTTGCTCAAGGGGACGCTAACCCGGGAGGTGTTTGTCGCGCGGGGTATGAGGAAAGCGGTTGTGGGGATCACAGCGACGTTGAGCAACGTCAAGACAGCAGCTGCGAGAGCCATTGATGGTGGCTGCTGAATCGTGGCGGTCGTGGACGAGGTGGAGAGGGAGGGAGGGAGAAGGAGAAGACGGGGAGACGGAGTAAAGACCGAGGGGAGCTCAGTCAGTATTTCAAGGCAGCACCCTGAACGTTTGCGTCACGGCATTCCCATCCGCGCGCCTCTCGTCCGTGAATAGTACCCCAGTAAGCACCGCAGGTGGCCCACTCGGCCTTCTCGCTTCACTGCCCATATCCACTCTCTCGATGCCCGTCCCATATTACATCGCTTGTCCAAGCAATAATTACACATCGGTTCATGTACATGTGGATCTTCACCACCGCCCACTAGCTCCACTTAGTCAACCCCCCGGAACTGGATTCACAGATGAACAGTAGCATTTCCTAATATAGCCCATTCCTCGGCCCCACGGGAATGCCAAGACCAGGCCTCATGAATACCGCCGGCACGTGCAGGTCGAACATCCCAACATCGCGTGTTCACACGCCTTTTAACCGCGTCTCTACGACCACCACCTGCCCGACATGACCGTCACAAATAACCGAAAACCTTCAATATCCGAACCAAACCAGGGTAAGCGTATAAATCGCAATGACCGTGTCCCATCCTCTTTCTCATCCCTTTCCTTGCAGTGGATCTTGAACCCGGTCTCTTGGTGGAATGCGATTCTTGTGGCAATAACATCACTCACTCCGTTCACATCCGCTGCGCGGCCGAGGAATGCAAGATAACAAACATCGATCTTTGTCCACGATGTTTCTGCAAGGGCAAGGAAGTGGGCAAACACAAGGCCTGGCATCCTTATCGTGTAATTGTGAGCGTACCATCCACCAATTGCACCGCTGGTCCAGCCCATTCACGAGTAGATCAATTCAAGGAACGTCATTCATATCCAATCTTCACAGAAGATTGGGGAGCAGACGAGTGAGGATACAATACTCAAGCTTTGTAAAGGCTTGCTGACCCTCTGTCCTGTCAGGGAGTTGCTCTTGATTGACGGCCTCTTGGCAAACGGCATGGGAAGCTGGGCAGACGCTGCGGAACACATCGGAACTCGTTCCAGAGAAGAATCCGAACGGCATTACAACCAAGTCTACGTCACCTCGCCAGATTGGCCGATGCCCGTGAGTTGATGACCCCCCAAGTTCCCCTGCACCTTTTCGATTTCCTCAACCACACATCGTTCTGCAGAACATGGACGTCAAATTCGACTTTGACTTGGAAGAGTTCCAAACTCGAAAGAAGCGTCGGCTGGAAGAAATCGGAAAGGCTCCCATCGGTAGGTAACACCCATCGAAAGAATTTTTGCATCCCATCGTCTCTCCCTTTGCATGCCGTAATACCCGATCTGACGCTTTTGCCTCCTCCGCGCGCGCCACACACTTTTGCCAGAACACACCGTTTCGTCCAAACCGCTCGTCTCCGCACCAACCAACCATGAAATCGCAGGTTTCATGCCGGGCCGTCTCGAATTCGAAACCGAAGTGGAAAACGAGGCCGAAGAGCAGGTCAAGGACATGGAGTTCGGACTTGTTATGGAGTACGGCGGAGAGGATCAACCTGAAGGCGACCCACCAGCTGCGATCATGGAAGCTGAGAGGAAAGCCGCCAACGAGGAAGATGGCGAAGGCGATGGGGATGGGGACGTCAAAATGGAGGACGAGGACAAATCGAAGAAGGAAGACGAAGAGCCTGCTGTCCCACTGGGCCCACCGCCCGTCGAAAGCTCTGCATCGTTGGAGTTGAAGCTTTGCCTGTTGGCGATCTACAACGAGAAGATCAACCGTCGGCTTGAGACTAAAGCTGTCGTGTTCGATCGGGGTTTGTTGGAGATGAAAAAGGTACGGGGATGGATTGTAGACCTTGGGGATGTGTTCTGAGGCTTACTGACGTTGTCCGTAGCTTCAAGCCATCGAGCGAAAGAGGGGCGGTACTGGAGATAAGGAGAAGGAAAAGAAGGCCGAGAGGGACTTTATAAACAAGCACAAGCCCTTTGCACGACTCCAGACCGCTTCGGATTACGAAACTTTTGTGGAGGGGTTGCTCTGTAAGCCATCCTGAAGCTTCATCACGCTGGGCCCCATGATTTGACGAAGAAACTTGATCTGTTACAGACGAAGTCTCCCTGCGAAAGCGGATCCAGGAGTTGCAGGAGTACCGTAGAATGGGTATTACCACCCTAGCGGAAGCTGAGAAGTACGAAAAAGACAAGGTAGCCAGGGTGGGTATTTGAAAGAACGAGTTGGACGCGGTTCTCATACCTCTGTTTAGGCTCAGGGAATCCGAGTCGTACCTCCACTTCATGGCGACGAATCTGGAGGGCGACCCAGGCCTAGTAAGTAGAAACCCCTATTGCTATTCCTACCCTTCCGCCACGTTAAATATCTGCTGACCCCACATGCTCCTTTGCTCCCTGCAGGCGTTCTGACCCTCGCCACGTCATCGTCCCTCCAACTCCTCACTCCCCCAGAACAACTGCTCTGCTCCCAACTCCGAATCCTACCAAAACCTTACCTCGCGATCAAAGAGGCTTTGCTACGCGAGTATATCAAGAAGGGAGGCAAGTTGCGGAAACGCGATGCGAGAGACTTGTTCAAAATCGACAAGGACAAAACGGGCAAGATATACGATTTCCTCAACAGCACGGGCGCTTTCAAACCTGTGCAACATGCCGCCGTGGCCCAGCAACAAGCGGCGGCAGCTGCGATCGCTGCGAATCTTGCCATGATGGTGAACGGAACCGGTCCTGGAGCGACTCCAGGGCCGGCAGGGAGCACCCCAGCCAACAGGTGAATTCGAGCGCTTTCTGCGCCTTTTCCGCCTGACCTAATACTGAATTCCGATTAACTTTCCTTTTTAGTGCCCCATCATCCCAAGTCCTCACTGTTCCCCCTTTGTTGGCGCCCTCGGCACCCGATGTCATCATGCACTCAGCGTCACAGCAGTCTTGATTATTAGATACCACCATTCTGTGTCTCGGCGATCGGATCGATGTATTACTGTAGCACCTTTGCTTCTCTTCTAATCATCCTGTACCAGTAGCTTTTCTACTATTGATATGTCTACGGGAATGTTCGCCTTCCTTAAATACTCGTCGTTCCAGAACTGTTGCAGTCGAGAAGGGAGGAAATGTCAACAACGCCCAGGCAAGCCACGAATAGCGAGCGCACGTACCTTGGAATAGTGTCGTGTTCCTGAGTCGCAGAGAATTGTGACGATCGTCTTCCCAGGTCCAAGTTTCTTCGCCAGTCGAACGCATGTGACGAGGTTGCATGCGCTGCTCGAGCCAAGGAAGAGACCGTCATTCTTGACCAGATACCTAGACATGCTCACAGCTTCGGCATCGGTCACGCTAAAGGGGCCCAGACTTGTTAGCCCGTAGTGCAGAAGTGGTACGGCAATAAGGGACCCACGCGTATGCATCATCGATTATGGGTAGTGCCAGTTCGAAATTATGAGTGAGGCGGTTGATACCGATGCCCTCAACTACGGTATCAACCTAACAAATGACCCTCAATTTAGCTATCGGGCCATGGCTGAGAAGATGTGATGTGGTACATTACCTGGTGCCGCCGCCTGGTCCCTTCGCTCTCCTTGGCGTTGAACATCACGCCAAACTTAATCTGGGCATTCGGGAAGGCCTAAGTACCCAGAGCCGTTGGTACGTGCACTCCCAAACTCACCTTATTATACAGTCCAGAACCCGGCGGATCAGCGAGAACGACTTTTATTGAGGGCTTGATGCTTTTCAGATACGCTCCTGTTCCAGCGATTGTTCCGCCGGTGCCTTTCGAGAGATCTTTCAGCGACGCCCTTACTCCTCAGCTTCCCAGACCGGGGAGGAACTCACCAGCACCGCTGACAAACGCATCGATCTCTCCGTTGGTCTGTCTGTGTATTTCAGGACCAGTTCCTTTGAAGTGAGCATCGTAGTTGCCTCGATTCTGGAAGAGGGCAGAATCAGCTCGGTCTCAATTTAACTCCAAGACGAGGCTCCACTCACTTCGAATTGATCGGCAAAGAATCCTCGAGCTTTAGTGGCCATTCCAACATGGGATTTGAAATCGTCCATTCCTTCAGAAGTTGCTTTGGTGCTTATAGCGATGCCTTCGTCCTGATCGTCTGCTATTTCGGTGTTGCCGAATTCGAGGGCGCGTCGACGAGCCACGTTCTTGATATACGGTCAGGGAGTGCGTAAGTGGGCATTAAATCAGGACGTACCACGAACTAGGAAGAGGGAAACGGGTGTTGTTAACTCCCGTAGCTGCACACGAGCGAACTGAAACTCGCCTGTTTCTTGTCAACGATGCTGGATGGTCGGACTTTCTCTACTTTAGCACCGAGTGCTTCTAATGCCTTTGATTTCTCTTCGGCGACATCATCTGGCATAATAATAGCTGCACAGCGAAGTCCTTAGCTCGGAGGTCGTGAGAAGGGGGTGACTCCGAACATACTAGTCTCATATCCTCTGTTGCATGGGGTAGTCAGAGACCCGCCTGAGACAGAGAAATACACTGAAAGCGTACTTTGCCCTTCCAATGGTAGCTATGGATATCCCAGTTGATCCGACCGTGCCTTCGAATATAGTGGAACCGCAATGCGGATGAAGCAGTCCCTGCTCCTCAGCCTCTTCGATGACTACCCCACCAAATGTCAGACAAGATAGTTTAAGATGCGTAAAGGACCGTCTTACTTTTGAGAGCGACCCGGTCTTTCACACTCCCGCCTGGGTTCAGGAACTGACCAAATAGCAATCTTCAGCAAGGTTCGCAGAGTCGGTCCCGAATCTGTCTCACTTCAGCTTTACCCTAAATATTTCGTCAGCCGATACTTCCTGCGTAAGTCAAGCTGACATACCAAGATTTCGACGCCAAGGGCGTCGCTCAAGGAGTTGATTCGTACCAACGGCGTGTTGCCTGCAAATTGCTCGTCCGTCAAACCGTGGCGGGTAACAGTATAAGCCAAAACCTACCCACGAGACCAGGAATTCCGTTTGCGACTTCATTCCTAACGATTTCGATCGGTGTAAAGTCGTCAAATTCTACGGGAGGCCGAGATTTTCGGCGACCCCGTTCAAAGTAGAGCCACAATGACGTCGACGACAAACAAAGCGAGAACCCAAGAGCAATTCCAACGAAGAGTTCCTTTGACAGTCGAGCTTGAACTAGGCGCTCCCAATTAGAAGTCATCCAGTGCAAATGAGCGTAAACAGCGACCTAGCAGGATGCGGAAAGGTGGAATAGCTGAGAGATCGCAACAACAGCAAGCTTCGTCTACCCACGCCATCTCCACCCCTTCCAGCCATGACCATCTACAGCTTGTACATCTATGACCGGTAAGACTGACTTGAGTTATCACACCGCTTTGATACTAATTATATCTCGGTCGACTAGACACTGCCAATGCGTGTTCTATCACGACTGGCAACGCGTCAAAAAAGCTCGGCCAGCCAATGAAGGTGTTATGTTATCTCATGTCACACCTTCCACAGAGATGACAAGCCCCAGAAACACACTAACAATGTCATCTGGAATCATTATCGCAAGCTCTGAATCGGTGCCTCCGACGCCCGCCATTGCACCTCCAGTATCCTCGGCCAACCTGACTTCGCTACCGTTTGACGAAGAAGCGAAATTAGTGTATGGTGTAATCCTATCCCTGCGGAACATGACAAAGAAGCTGTCAGGAAGGTAAGCACTTCTCTAATTAACCTTCTGCGTTTGCTAATGAAACCATACCCCAGAGAGGAGACCTTCGTCAACTACCGCACTTCAACCTACAAGCTCCATCATTATGAAACTATCAGTGGCTACAAATTCGTCATGTTCACCGACCCCAATACCGCAACCGACACCATCCGCTTCGTTATGCGTCAAATCTACACAAACCCATTCATCGAGTTCGTAGTCCGGAACCCTCTCATCGACATGGATTCCAGGGAGAACGGAATCGATAATGATCATTTTAGGACTGCAGTGGACAAGATGGTCAAAAACCTTGCCATTTACGCATAGACAATGCCATTGCGAAAAGTAAAAACGATAACATGCTATGAACTACAGATGAAAAACTTGCGGTTGCGGCATTATTTGAGGCCTGTATAATACAGAAAAAATGCAATGCTAGTCCATCTAAACCACGATTGCCGCGTTTTTGACAGCATCCTCTAAACGTCCATTTTCATTTTTATTCTCTCCATCGGCCATTTCAATGTCGGAGTCGACAATGACAATATCCGGGGCCGATTGATCCAATGTTACCCTGCCTTTGGCAGCCGGAGTCGCGGAGGCGGTAGGTTCGACATTCTCCACAGAGTCTGCGGTCTCGTCGACACCATCGTTTTCTTCCTTCTCGAACTGTTTGCGGAGAACGCTGAGGAGGGAGGATTTCATGAGCTTCTCGGTCTTGCTTTCGCCCTCATCGTCGCCATTGCCAGCAACAGCGTCATCGAGCATAAGCTTCGTGTTGCCTATTCTATACATATCCTCCTGCGAGTAAGAGGACAAAGTCAGGCCACGCCATTAACAATTGGTGCAAAATGGAGGACCGTACCTCGATGGTACCCTTCGTAATCAGCTTGACGATGTCAACGTCTCGCTTCTGGCCGATACGGTAAGCTCGGTCGCAGGCCTGCTTGTCATTGTGTGGGTTGAAATCTTGATCAAAAATAATGACGACGCATGCAGCGGTCAAATTGATGCCCATCCCGCCCGCTTTCGTGGACAGAAGGAAAACAGATATTCCCTCATCCTCGTTGAACTCGTCGACTAGGCCTTGTCGCTCATCGACAGCAGTAGAACCTGTCAGTACGAGATATTTTATGTCCTTGGTCTTAAAGATGGCTTGTAGGATGTCGAGAATCTGCGTGAACTGCGAGAAGATGAGCACTCGCTTGTTGTCGGCCTTATATTGTTCAAGGAGTGCCATAAGCTTCGAGATCTTGCCAGCCGCGAGATAGCAATCATCATCTAGCGCGTGCCTGTTGACAGACTAAGCCGAAGGACAGTCAGGTGGTATGTTTTCTTGGGAGGGTAATGACCGACGGACCTTGTACTTCTTACAGAAATACTGGAGCTCGGCATCCGTCATAACCTCCATATCCTCCACGACATAGTTGTAATTACTTTCGCAGAACTCTGGTTCCTTGAGACAGTGCTTGGCCATGACTTTGAGCTTGGCATCGTCGAAGAGACGTCGGAAAAGCATGGGGTGACTAGCCGCCTTTCGTAGGTCCATCAAGACATTTGAGCTGGTGTCTCCGCTCATCGCGCCCAACTTGGAACGACCTTTGGCTTTCCCTTTAGTCTTCACTTCTGGTGCTGACTGGGACTCATCACCAAGCGTCTGGACGGTCTTGCGAGATCTTTGGAGAGCTTCTCGATAGATGGTTCGCTGCATGGAAGTCATTTCACACCACTCAATTCGTTCCGTCTTCTTCGGCAAGTCTTTCAGAACCTAGGAGGAGATCCGATTAGCGTCGTGATGCCCGTACATGCTCGAGACCTATCTAACCTGGTCCTTCCTGCGTCGTAACACGAAAGGCGTCATCATCTTCTTAGCCCGAGTAACTCGATCACGAGACAAAAAGCTTTGGTGGGTATCGGCCTTAGTCTTGAAGATAGCTCTGAGGGAGCCCTCATGCTTAATAAAAAGTTCCGGCATGATGAAGTTCAGGAGTGACTATCGAAGAGAAGATATAGCGATCGTTACCCTATCTTGGGTTGAATGGTGCGCACCACAAGCTCTTGCAAGTTATTTTGCAAAGGGGTTCCGGTCAATAATAATCGCCATGGCGCTGTGATCTTCATGAGATTTTCGTAACGTTGGCTCTGGAAATTTTTCAACATGTGACCCTCGTCGAAAATACAGGTCTATCAGGCAAGCCAAAAGCACATCAGTGGCAGTAGATGAGTAATTGCGTGCTATGGTGCAGTTGACTGAACCCTCACCTCCCACTTCATCTTCTTGCTGAAGAATTTGCGGTCATGTTCGTTTCCACCGGCAAAGTTGTATGTCGTAACAAGGACGTCGAACGGTGCATCGTAAAGCTCGTGACGAAGTTGAGAGCGCTCCGTTTGGGTTCCATAATAGGTCTGAACGTTGAGCTCGGGAGCGAAACGGTCGAACTCCCTCACCCAGTTCTCCAACGTCGAAGGACTGGGTGATAGCGTGACATCAGGGCCTCCTTCACTAAAGCCTAAACATGTGAACTCACGGGACGACAACAAGGTGGCGATAGGCGGCGTCCGGGTGAGCTTCTTTGATATGAGCGAGGAGAGCGATGACCTGAATCGTTTTGCCAAGTCCTGGTTTCAAAAGGGACTCATGAGCTGGCGTGTGTGCATGGCCATAGACGCTACGCACCCATCTCATCAGCCAAGATGCAGCTCATGCGCCTAGTCCACAAAAGGTTTAGCCAATTGACACCGAGCAACTGATAGTCCTTCAGCTGGACGTCGGGGCTGATGAGTGAAGGTTGGCTTCGAATGTAACCTTTAATATCTGGATCTTCTTTGGAGGCCGTATCGTCGTCGGCAACCTTGACTTGGGTAAGGTGGATCCCGGTATCGTCCGCTGACGACTTGGCCCCCCCAGGTTGTGGAGACCCGGTGCGCGAGGGCACGGCAGATGGCGCTTTTGACGCGGCTGCGCTCAAAGATTCTGCGCCGGCCCATTTGCTGACAACTTTGCTAATACCCCGACCAAGTTCCTCGCACTCCGCTAGGAGGTCGTCGAGAGAGCTGTAACCTTCCATGACAGACATGTAGGTCTCGAACACTTTGTACCCGATACCCTTCTTTCGATTGATCTTTGTTCGGAAATCAGCATGGTCATCGAATGGCCTTAGAGACACGATAGTCTGTGCTTGCGCAGAGGTGCATGCTACATGAGACCAATAGGTTAGGATCATAGTCTGTCTGCACATGCAGAATAACGTACATGTCAGTTCAATAAGCTCATCTGGGGTAGCCTGGTTGAACCACACGATGGCCGCTGCTCGCCTCCGTTCGAGCTCTTCGTCTTCTGGGTCTTCTTCATCATCGGAACTATCGTCACTGTCCTTGGTTTGTTTCCCTTTGCCTTTGGCGTCCATCATGACGACAGAGCCCTCCGAATCGGAATCATCGGTTCGCTTCCGCTTTACAGGAGCCGGCTTAGGTGGAGGAGCTGGAACTGGGGCACGTGCTTTGGCCTGTGGATCACGGAGTGCACAAGGGCGGGAGCAATGGCGGTAGCCCGCGTTGATAGGATTCTTCTTGCAGATCTAGACACGCACCCTAGAGTTTAGAAGTCGTGCGCAAAAGTAAGACATTAACCGAGTGAGGACGGACCGGACAAAGCTTCATTCGTCCCTCTTGGTCGTAGGTACCTCGCTTGGCGTAAATTGCGGACTTCTTGTTGCCTCTGATCGCAGGGGGACCAGTGACGGGGGAAGATGGTACGCCACCCGCAGGAGCTCTCGAAGACGACGCCAACGCAGCACCATTCGTGGCAGAGCCGCTGGGCGCTGAACGACCGTTGGACACATTTGCCTTATAATCGCCCAGAAGCTCAGCCTCGGTCTTCAACCTCTGCACCGCTTTTGCGACGTTCCCTCCCTCATCATTCAAGACAAACCTAAGCTGTTCATCGCTACTGCCAGGCGCCGCCGCTCTTAACCGGGTCATGACATCGCCCTGCGATGACGGAGTGGGAGGCGGCGAAGAGGATATCGCAATGACTTCTGCGGCAGATTCTGCATCAGGTGTCCTCTTTCCTCGGACGAGGCGCTTGCGAGGACCATCCAGAGACGGTAGGTCCTCATCGTCGGACGACGCGACGGAGGCAGACTTGAGCCGCACACTGGAAAGCGCTTGACGCGCATCCGCCACTTGTGGAGAGCTCTCTACCGAGTTTGAAGACGAAGGCGCGAGTTTCTGAGGTGGCGTGGCACGCATAAGTGGCGTACCGCTACTAGACCCGACGCGGTCGACAGGCGTGGATGTTCCAGTATTAACGCGTTTTTTAGGGCGAGAGGTGTCAGCCTCGTCGGTCGAACTGCGAGATTGAGACGTGGTTTTCAGGTTTGAAGCGGATAACGAGTTGATAGAAGAGGAGATAGAGGTAGAGGATGACGATCTGAAATTGGACGGAAGCAGGAGCAGATCGTCCTTGCCGTTGGCAGTCTTGAGATTGGGTTTCGTTAGCGGCACGCCATGCCCGCTGTGTGGTTTATACGCGGGCCGCTGTGGAGGAGATGATGCTTTGCTCGATGGGCTCGAGTCTGGCACCAGTACTTTCGGTTTGGACGAAGATGTCGGCTGAGAGGGTGCAAAATAGCGCGACGTGAGGCGATCTCCTCCCGCTGCAGTCGAAGAGCCATCAGTGGAATTGGACGGAGCAGCGCCAGAAGTTCCTTTGGCTCGCTTCTGGCGTAGTTCGTTAAGCGCACGAAACTGAAGGAGGAAGTCCATCGGTCAGCGCCAAGCAGTGGGATTTATTTGGAAGGAACCTGAATGTGGTCGACAAAGTCTGAGAAGGTAAGCAGCCACTCACCCGCTCTGAACGAGGGTCGCTCATGACGATGAGAAGATAGACACGATGGGGTCAAGAGGAGAAATATAGTAGAATTTATCGAGACAATTTTGGGTCGCGAAAAGGTTAAACGGGGAAGATGCGTGTCGCGGAGAGGCGGCGCGAGGGGTGGGTCGGTAGTTCAAAATCGAACGCGGACACCCGTTTGGCAAGATTTGTCCTTTTGACCCGCTTCCCATCCCGGCATTTGTCGAGTTGAGAAATCCTTGCTTTTAGACGAGAAAAAATATCAACAAACCTCGGCGGTCTCACCAGGACAAAGATACTATCCTGCAATGGTCAGATTAATAACTCACAATCTGCTGGCCTGTCATGTCAAGGGCTGCGACTCGAATAACTTTCCGTTAACGTTCTCGGACGCCGAAGTGGAGATCCGAGAGACGGAGTACAATGCAGAATTCTTGAAGGGATTCTTTCCTAAACTCGAATGGAAGGCGTTGGTGGATTCAGCGCGACAGGTCAGAGTCATTGGTTTTACCTCGCGCATGCCGACGCTAACAAAGACCATATTCTGACGCAATAGCTGGGCGACGTTTCTCTCCCCGAGACACCGCCAATAGATTACGATAGTAATGAAGAGTTCCTGCGGGCTCTCCATCATGTCTTACTCGAGGTATAGCCCTACGGCTGCGTTGGCTAGCCGATTCCGCACCTGATGCCTGGTTCGGTCTTTCAGATACATGTTCAGGAAGGCTCTATGATTTGCCCAAATTGCAAACACGTCTACAGGATACAGAGCGGGATTCCAAACATGGTGATTATCCCCGTCGGCTTGGTTCAGATAAAGGTGGTGCTTACCCTTGGTCGTCTTACAGCTGCTCGCAGAACATGAGGTTGCTGGTCGTTGATCCAGCTCCCCAAATGACTTAAGTTACTATTCAGATGTGCTTGGTATTATGAAGGTTTTGCTTGACATGCTGCAGGGATGCCCCTAGTCCCACTAGGAGTTCTCCGTTTTCTTCGTGGATAATCCCTGGTTTACGCCGTCGCTAGTCATTGCGCCGTGGCAGAACGTGTACTTGTGGAATTTTGTAGAATTTTCTGGAGTGATGGAAGGATTTGGAACGTCGAGGAAACGGGCGGAAAGGGTTACCGTTTTCGTTTGTTCGCGTTATTTATTATGACGCCCAATAACGCGAGGCATTTACAGTCAACTGCACTTTCCCTCTGCCCCCGCTTATTCTCCCTTCCCTTTCCCCCCATCTACATTCCACTGCATCTATCCTTACTCTCAGCACCTAGTATTACATGGCGAGCGTTGTAGGCATTGACTTTGGCAATCTTGCCAGTAAAGTACGTCCGTGCGGAGTCAGGCGAGAAAGTTCCAATCCGGTCTAATTAGCCTCTCTTTACCGCACAGATCGGAGTCGCAAGACAACGCGGCATCGACGTGATCGCGAATGAAGTGTCTAACCGAGCTACCCCGTAAGAACCCCTCAATCTATCACGGTGTATGGAATTGCATAGCTTATTTTGACCACGCGTAGGTCGCTCATCTCCTACGGCA
Organism: Tulasnella calospora MUT 4182; assembly: GCA_000827465.1. NCBI lineage: Eukaryota > Fungi > Basidiomycota > Agaricomycetes > Cantharellales > Tulasnellaceae > Tulasnella > Tulasnella calospora. The sequence goes on along the minus strand of KN823044.1, from coordinate 51,815 downwards.
TCAAGCAACGCGCCATTGGCGAGTCCGCCAAAACCTTGGAAAGCTCCAACTTCAAGAACACTGTCGGCTCTCTCAAACGCCTTGTCGGTCGATCTCTATCAGATACCGATGTCTCAAATTACGAGAGCAAGTATATCAACGCGAAGCTGGTCGACGTCTCTGGCTCGGTTGGTGTCGAGGTGAGTACACCAAGAGGGCGTTCCTCAAATATTCAGTAAAAACTAATCGCAATACTCTCCCTTTGATCCTGTTAGGTCAACTATGTTGGCGAGCGTCACACTTTCTCCGCCACCCAGCTTGTGGCAGCCTACTTCACGAAACTCCGAGACACCGCTACTAAGGAGCTCAAGCAGTCCATCTCGGACGTTGTCATCTCCGTACCGGGATGGTTTACCGAAGTCCAGAGACGCGCCACGCTTGATGCTGCTTACATCGCTGGATTAAATCCTCTGCGTCTGATCAACGACACCACCGCGATCGCCCTCGGCTACGGCATCACAAAATCCGACCTCCCCCCTCCAGAGACACCCCGCTACGTTGTATTCGTCGACATTGGGCACTCAAATTACTCCGTGGCCGTTGTCGCTTTCTCCACTGGTCAGTTCAACGTCAAGGCCACCGCGTACGATCGCCATTTCGGTGGACGCGACCTCGACATGGCTCTCGTTGAACACTTCGCCGAAGAGTTCAAGGCAAAGTACAAGATCGACGTCATGAACAATCCCAAAGCCAAATTCCGATTGGCCACTCAAGTTGAACGCCTGAAGAAGATCCTGTCCGCCAACTCCGAGGGCGTCCTTTCTGTCGAATCCATCACAAACGATGTTGACGTCTCTTCCAAACTCAACCGTGAACAATTCGAAAGCCTGGGTCCAGTCCAAAATGTCCTGTCGCGAGTTACTAAACCTCTTCAGGAGGCGCTCGACTTGGCTGGTATCAGCAAGGACGAGATCTTCTCCGTCGAGCTCGTGGGCGGTGGCACTCGTGTTCCGGCCATCAAGGAACGCATCCAAGCATTCTTCGGAAAGCCTCTCTCCACCACTCTTAATCAGGATGAAGCCGTCTGTCGTGGTGCTACGTTCGCCTGTGCCATGCTTTCCCCCGTCTTCCGTGTCCGTGAATTCGCCATGCACGACATTACCCACTACCCCGTCCGCGCAGAATGGGAGGCCAGTCCCGACGAGCCAGATGAGGACAACCAAATCGTCGTTTTCCCCCGGGGCAACAGCATTCCTTCCACCAAAATCCTCACCTTCCATCGCAGTGGTCCGTTCGACGTCGAAGCACGGTACGATGACTCGCAGCCCCTTCCAGGAGGTATCAACCCTTGGATCACCAAAGTTACCGTCAAGGATGTTGGTCCTCTCAAGGACGGTGTTCCAGCACAAGTCAAAGTCAAAGTCCGTCTTAACCCGAACGGTATGGTCTCGTTCGAGGGTGCCCAAGTTGTTTTGGAGGAGCCCGCACCTCTACAACCCAGCGGTGAGGAGGGTATGGATGTAGAACAGCCAGAGGCCAAGAAGAAACTCGTCAAGAAGGACGTTCCTTTCGTAACCAGCGGCTTGTGGACAGACAAGTCCCACCTCGACAACCTCAAGGAGATCGAGAATGGGATGTACGAGGCCGACAAGCTCGTCGCTGATACTGAGGTTAGTATGAATTCATTCTTCGACGGAGCGACCTGAATTGATCCATTTCCGCGATTTGTAGGACCGGAAGAACGCTCTTGAGGAATACGTCTATGACATGCGCAGCAAGGTCGAGGACCGCTTGGCTGCCTACGTTCAGCCCGAAGAGAAGCAGAAACTCCTCGCCGCGTTGCAGGAGGCGGAAGACTGGCTCTATTCGGAGGAGGGCGAGGACGCCACCAAGTCTGCCTACGTCGAGCGTCTCTCTAGGCTCACCGCCATTGGTGAGCCGATAGCGGAGCGATATCGTGAGACCGAGGCCCGTCCCAAGGCCATGTCGGAACTCCGCGAATCTATCAATACCTTTCTTTCGCAAGCTACGTCCGGGGACGAGCGATGGGCGCACATAGACGAAAAGGACAAGCAAGCCGTCGTCGAAAAGGCTGCAACAATGCAAAAGTGGTTGGACGACAGCGTAGCCAAGCAGGCGGAGAAGCCGAAGAACGTCAATCCAGTCTTTACCGTCGAGGAAGTACGGAAGAGGAGGGACGACTTGACCTACTTTGCGAATCCGATTTTCAACCGACCGAAGCCCAAGCCAAAGACCGAGACACCTCAGCCTTCAGGCACAAGCACTCCTCAACCTCCTCCCAAGAATGACGCTTCGAAGGAGCCCCCGGAGATGGAAGTTGATTAAAAGGCAGTTTAATAACCACTTTGCATGTTCTGGTTGTATAGATTTTTCTACCGCTTCCGCTTGGACAATCGTTTCACTACTGAGCATCACGTACGTGTCGGCTTGTGCATCGCATGATTAAACGAAAGGCGCGACGG
>KN823043.1:153574-169204 GCA_000827465.1 Tulasnella calospora MUT 4182 | reverse complement strand
CTAGGAGATTGCGGAGGCCCGAAAACCAGCCTCTGGGGTTGGGTGTTTGAGCCATAGAGTCTGATGCTCTGGTTGCTACCTTTGCCAGGTGAGATTCCGGTAGGGAAATGATGTAACCCAAAAACTTCACCGCTATGGAGAGGCGTCTGTATGCGAGTGGCCATAAACCGGTTTCAGTGAAGAGAAAAGCGGTGAGGGCCTTATCCCCTATTCCTATGAACCTCCTGATGAACGATTCTTGAACTTTTTGGAGTTCGTGTAGGTGAGCTTGTTCAGTATCCAAACATACATCGCAGGCAGCAGTGAGCTGGGGGTCGATTTGCGCTAAGTAGATCTTCTTCCCATTGATTGGGTCGATAGGACCAACTGTTGAAGACAGTGAGAATGCGGCCGCTGCGGCGATCCTCCCGGCCTGAGCTTTTTTCTCGTAGTTCATTTTGAATAGAAACCTGCCTTTGGAGGAGATTACGACTCCCACATATTTATATGAGTCTGTAAATGGGATGTCGTTTCCATAGAGCTTGAGTGGGGACTCGTTGTCGTATGAGCCTCCGAAGACCATAACATTACATTTGTTTGGGTTGGATTCCATCAAGTTTATCGACGCCCATCGTGCGAGATAGTTGAGTTTCCTTTGCAGCCCCATTAGCGTAGTGGAGAGCAAGGCCATGTCATCTGCATGTTCTAGATGTGAGATAACAGATTTGAGGAGCATGAGGTCATCAGGGTCTGAAGGAGGTTTGAAGTCGGCGAGATATAGAAGGAACGCGAGAGGCGAGGCGGGATCGCCTGCCAATATGCCCATGTCAGATTGGAAGGGGTCCGATAGTTCCCCATTTGATCTCACAATGTAGCGCATCTTGGGGTAAATAGCTCTTAGGCAGTCAAAGATGGGGCCTGATATACCATAGGACTGTAGCTTGGTCCACAGAGTCGCACGATCTACAGATGGGAACGCATTGGTGAGGTCGACAAATGCCACATAGAGTTTCCCCTTGCTCTGGCGGGTAAGGTCAATGGCAGTCCTCAGGATGTGGATGTTATTGTTTGTTCTGTATCCGGGACGGAAACCATTCTGAGTTGGGGGGAGGAAGTCATTATCTTTGCACCACTCCCTAAGTCGACCTTCGATGAGAAGAGTGAACATCTTTAGAAAACAGGATTCTAGGGCGATGATTCTGTAGCTGGATGGGACATCCCTGGGGCGTTTTGCTTTGAGGATGGCTATGAGCAGCGTTCGGAGCCATAGGGTAGGGACGTCTCTCTGTCTAATGCATGCATTGAAGAGTTCGACAAGTCTTTCTGTGGGGATGGATATTACCGTGTGGTATGTAAGGTCGTCAATACCAACAGCTGATCTGGGTGATTTCTCCCTAAGTCGCGCTTTTAATTTTTCGACCTCTTCCGCTGACACGGGCCTTGAGAAACATCGCCCTTTGGAGGGGTCTCTGGTCATGGGTGGCATAAGGTCATTCCTTAGCTGTGCCAGTTCCATCTGTAGCTTGTTGAAGTTCGCGGTATTCCGTGATTCCCCTTTCATTCTAGATTCAAACTCGGAAGATAGTTCCTCGGTGGACAGGGGGATTTCCGTGTCCGCCCGGTTTCTCAGGAGTTTTATGATTTTCCAGTAGGATCTCGGGGATGCCTCGGCTAGAGCTTTCTTGTTCGCACTCCTTATCTTGGCCGCTGATGACCTTTTACGGTGAGCAGGTCTCACCTTGGGCACTTTTTTATCTCCTGGGTGGCGCAAGGGGGTATTATCTATCGTTGTAACCTTGGGAATGTTCACGCTTGGACCAGGGAGGGGTCTGCATCCCTGCCAGCCTCCGGGAAGGGCACTCGAGTAGTCGGGCGTTGGGATATATACATCAGCGGGATGGGAACTCCGAAGGACAGCTTGAGTGGCCAGTGATAGCGCTTCCTTGAACCCGGCGCTTGCCTTAGCGGTGTCTAAGACTGTGATCCTAACCTGAGCCAGTCTCTCGCGCAACTCGCTGATAGTGGGCTTCAGCACATCGGAGTTGGACGCGTTGTCGATGTTAAAGTGATTTTGCGTCACAGTTTCTGTCAGGAGTCGCGGCAGGACTGGGGAAGCGCAGTAAATATTTAGCGCTTTTGAGGGGTCACTAGTTCGTATTGCGTGCAGAACACCAATCATTACTGCACGCTCCACAGTTTGCTCCCCATGGACTCTGGAGGAGAGGTTTCTGGTTGACCCGCGCCTCCAGTACACGCCTGCAGCTGCAGCTGTTAGGCCGGTTCTGTTTCTGCCTCTGAACGACGCCACATATACTGTGCTAGGGTCATGAAAGGATGAGGTGACAGGCCCATATAGTGTGGCGAGGCGTTGCGAAGGCGAGGGGATGCTTTTTATGGCCCTATCCAGTAAATTATCGAGCCGCAGTCGACCGGCACTTTCGTGAACTACTGGTGGGGTGTGGTGACGAGCTGGGGGGAATCGCGCCACCCTCCGAAAGTCCGGATCGACATCTAGGGGGTTCACGTGGAGGGAGAGACTAGCGTGGTCTGTCCAGTTCAGGGCAGGCTTCGTGATTCTAAAGAGGTGTATCATCTCACAATACTCCGTGGATGTCAAAGCGTAGTCAACAACAGAGGCTCCGTGACTGTGGAAGCATGTTAAGCTGCCTGGAGTGTCGCCCCAATCGGGGTTGCCGTTCAAAAGTGTCAACTCTTCTTCCCCCGCGATCCGAATGAGTTCCCGACCCCTGGCGTTTATGATCGGGTCTTGGGATGATCTAGGTGAGTGTTGGCCCGGAGGGTATGCGTCTGCGGTTCTCGCATTGAAGTCGCTGACGATCAAGAGCGGCTGGGGCAGACTCCGCGCTGCGGCGATGAGATCCGCCAGTGGTTGCATGGTGCTGCCACTCCCGGCGGATTGCAGTGCCGTGGAACCCTCAGGGGGAATATAAACATTCATAAATAATATATCCCCCACTCGGACCGTCAGTATATCGGGTGAGCATAGTTCTTCCATGTGTGCGCTACGTAAACCTTTGCGTACGAGGGTGGCAACACCGCCCCCTGGACTTCTCATATCCAGCCTAGCGGGTCTAGGATGCGAGAATATAGTGTGCGTGCTACAGTATCGTTGGATGGCGTCTCCCTCGCCCTCCCGGAGATGGGTCTCTTGTAAGAGAAGAATGTCGTGATCTCGCACAAGGGATACAAGCGGTTCCTTGCAAAGCTTGGAGAAGAAACCCCCTCTAATGTTGCAGCTAATGACCCGCAAAGGAGGGGCCGGGGGGAGTGTTATTGTCTGACCCGGCCTTTCGAGGACGGTGGGGCTATGTGTGCTGTGCCCTGTCTGCTGGGACTCTAGGGTATGCGATGGCGCGGGGGCGCGAAGCGACACGGGGTGTCCTCTGTGTAGTTTCTTCCGCAAGGCAGCTATCTTGCGCGAGGCACGAGTTCTCCAGGGGAGAGCTGGCTGCGTGGCCATTGAGGCAGTGGACCTGAATTTCTTACTAGAGAGCGCCATGGATATGTTAATCGTATGATAGAGAGGGTGGACCTAAACGGGGCAAGAGCGAAGCGCGACTCTCACGCTGAGGTTGAACAGGGTCCCCCATGTAAGGGCCAATCGCAGGAGTTCGTTGAATCGTCAGAGTATACGTGACAATCGGCCGAGAGCGTAGCACTCGTCAACGCGTGAGACAGCTATGTTGCATTATACTCGGATAACGGGATGTGCGATCTGGTGATTATATATGTACAACCCTCGGGGCGTATGGTAATAGCCAGGAGAGGGGTATTATTGAGGAGAAAGAAGGGAGGAAAAAACATTCGTGCACCCGTCATTATACTCGAACAACGCTCGGAGCGTGCATTATAGGGTTAAGAAAGTGAGTGGGAGATATGAGTGACACTGGAAGGGTAATCGCGTGACGGTGGGTATACATGGGCTGGAACCGTAAGACAAGATGAAGATAGGGAAGAGTGGGAGAGCGCTTGCAGGTCAGTACCAGCCTCCGCGACCTCGGGTCCCCCTTCCACTACTACTTCCTCGGGACCTGTAGGAGCCTCTTGGATATGCTCTGCCCCGGGAGGATGAGGGCACCTCTATCGCTAGGATCGACTGGAGGGGGGACACTTGGGAGAGGTTGGAACGCGTAGTAGGGGCAGGTAGGGATCCTGACGTGTCCTCGTAAATGCGAAGGTTGCGGAGAGCGAGAGGTCGAGCATTCCAGGATGCTAGGACTGCGTGGGTCTCAGTGGCGTCCCTGAAGGTGAATTGGGTGGCGGTAGTGGAGAGCAAACTGTTCGCGCAGGGTTCCGAGGTCAGCGTTGGGCAGTGGTGGGACCGGAGGTGGAAGTTTATCTGACGGTAGGCGTTATAGTTGGCCAGTTTGTCCGATGTGGAGAAACACTCGAAGCCGTCCAGATTCTCCATTACGACCCTAGTGATGTTGCGCTCGAGTGCCTCTTCCGGCCTGAGGTCGGGATCCGCCTCTGGGAACGCGACGGGAAACACTGCCTGCTGCAAAGGGGAGGCAGAGGAGGGGACCTGAGTGAACGCGGGGTCGAGTGAGGGTAGGGATGAGGGCGACGGCCGGGATGTAGAAGGGTCGACCGAGGGCGACGGGCCGCTAGTTAACGTGGAGGCACGGGCGCTTGCCTGGGTGGAGCGAACCCGGGTGGCCTGGTCGGCCTTCGCACGTTTGGCGGTGACGGTATGCTCGTCGGGGTTGGGGGACACCGGTCGTTTTTTGGACGAGGACGGCCCAGGCTGGCCCGAGGGGGTAAATGCGCCTTCAGCCCAGTCGCCGAGGTCGCCCTGGGGATCTTCGTCCACGCCAGCAGAAATAGCTGACTGGTCTTCGGGGGATGTGGCATCCGCGGAGTAGACTGAGGAAATGCTGGCACGTTGTTTGCCCTTGCCCTCGTCGGCCTGCGAGTGCTGTCTGAAGTCGGGGGTCAAGTAGGAAGCCGCCAGGGCAGCGGGGAGGATCTTCTCGATGGTGTCGAGACGTGACAGGATGCTTTTGACGTTCTCCTGGGCCGATCTTCGGAACGTCTGTTCAGCTCGGAACTCTGACGTTAGCTCGCTGATGCTGGTTAGGCAGTCCTGTAGGATGTTGGACCTCCGGCTGAAGCGATCGTTGACAGAGTCGTCGATGCGGTCTATCTCCTCCGTGAGTCTCTTGAATTCACCAAGATGGGCCTGGAGGTCTGTATCATGGTTGTTCAAGCGCTCGGTGGCGGACTGGAGTTCGCTTTGGAGGTCTGAGACCGGCCCATGGTGTTGACCGCCTGGTCGGACAGCGTCGGCGTTTAGGGCGGCAATGTCGTTCTTTATCCTCAATACCTCGTCGCGGACAACCTGGAGCTCTACCGAGGAAGCTTTGAACCGATTTTCAACAGCTGCGCGATCCTCGAGCCTGAGTTTACCGCACAGAACCGCGTTGCGGGTGACGGCTTCGTCGACCGTTGCCTGGATGCTCGAGAGGGCGGTGACGTCCGCTTGGAGTTGGACTGATTGCGTTCGGGAGGACGGTTGTTTCTGTCTGGTGCGAGTGGTGTTCGGGGAGCCACTCCCAGTGGGAGTTGGAGTGCTGGGAGCCTCCTGTTGCGCAGCGCGGCCCGGGTCGAGAGCGGCGGGACTGGTCGACAGCGAGTCCTGCGGGTCGGGCATGACGTTATTGAGGGAGAGAGCGGGAATAGAAGGAGCGTTGTCCGAAGCGGAAGAGATGGTAACCTGCGACTCGGAAAGGGGGTCGTCGAGGGTCGTAGCAGTCTCTCCGGCCGTCCCTTCGTTATCGTTCGATGGACCGGGAGTGCGAGGAGATGAGCGAGTGGCGGTGGAGGATAAGCGCATGTTGGGCTTCCGCATGATGGCGCAGGGAGTGGGAAGAGAGGAAGAGTGTTAGGTGTACGAGGGTTATCGGCAGGCGAACGTAAGAGAGATTGGGTATCCAGGGCTGTTGGGGAGGCCATTGGGATATATGGGCTGTGATTCACGACCGGGGAAAGAGGACCGCTGGGTGGATGTCGAATTGCCCTGGTTGCAGCTGTCGGTCGTACAGGCAGGGCTGGGAGGGTCGAGTCGGTGGCCCGAAGCCCGGTGCTTGTGTTTTAAACCAGACTCCCCTTCCGGGAGATGAGACCCTTCCAGCTAGTGGACTGGGCATGGAGGGTTGCGAGGGTGGTGTGCATTCGGGCCATTCGAAATTTGACTGGGCAGAGTCATTATTTGCTTTTCTCGGTCTAGGACGCGATGACATGATGGGGACGGCTGCATCTTCGCAGTACGACCTCAGCGCACTGGCGCTGTGACCAGCGTGTTAGTGGATATCATATGGCGGGGAGCCATGGGGATGGCTTGTGGTCGGGCAGGCCGCCATTTTTTCGTCCTGGGACAGACACGCAGGGCCGAGTGGTAGCCGACGAAGGCGTGATGTAGAGTGTCCTGGGACTACTCGCAGTTGGATAGCTTGTGTGGTGTGATACGGTGGGTTAGGACGACGTTGCAATCTGTGGTTCAGGGTGGAATGAACGGGGGACTTGGGTTGGGAAACGATCTGGCACTACAGGTAACGCCTCCCCAGCACTTTCACTTGGTTGATGACTCCAATCGTAAGTAAAATCCATGGATTGCACGATAACCTTTTGAAGATATACGAATAAGAGTGGCGTAGCGGGAATTATCATGCGTTGGGTCGGGTCGGTATTGCTCGTCGGAGTCTGTGTTTGTACCGGACCGTGGGATCAAACAGGTCCGTGCCACTCGTAAACCTTGGTTGACCTTGAATGGATGCAACAGTTCACCCAGCCTCCTCTAATACATCCCTCTGTAAATAGAGATCTAGGTGTGGGCGTTTGTTGCCGACAATAGGTACAGTGTGGCTGATCGGTATGTTCCGGACACTCTGCCGAAATCGCGCGCAACGCTGCATGGAGTGTATTGGAACGACGCCCTCTATTAGTTTCTTCAGCACATCCTGCCACTAATGGTTAAGGAGAATCAATAGGAACAGTGATTCATTTGCAAGTGAGTGACGTCACTCTACCACACAAGTTAGTGGGGAAAAGTGGACGCTAGCATCTTTTTATATATAGCGGACTTCCCTCACGCGTCGCACCCATTTCAATAGAGCTTTTTTTGTATAGAAAACTGGATGTCACGTTCTGCATTCGTCGGCCGAGCCCACTTCGACTCGGAAGCAAGCGGAAGTTTGGTTCAGCCAACTAGAGATATCGAAGGGCGCTTCCTTGGCTCATAATCCCAGCAGAGGGGTATATAGGAGTGCAACAACCTCAACGTGGACGCATATTCTGGTTTGGGGACCTCGGGAACGAGACTCAGGAGCCGTCCGGGTGATCCAGGAGTATTTCGCTGAAAGAGAGCTGAGAGGACAGTGGATTCGATGTTGATACAGTCAGTTTCACCAAATTTGCAGTAGAATAAGTAGACTAAAAGTACAAATATATTACTTCACTATTCTGGCCTCAGGATCTTCGGCTACCGCTGAGGAGGAACTTCGTGTGGACTGGAGGCGGAAACCTACGGTACGCTGACTAGCCTGTCCCTCCTGGGAGTTTCATGACCTATTAGTTGTATCATCATTCTTCTTGCGGCGGTCAATATCCCGCAGGACTGTTGTTAGTTGGTTTTCCCAGTTATCACCGAGAGCGTTCTTGATCCAGGTAGGATTTTGGTGGTGGGCCCGACTTCCTCTCTTCTGAGAGCCTTCATCGATTGCGGCTACAAGCGCCAAGAGCTGTGCTCTGAGAGTGCTACACTGCAAAGACACATGTCAGCGTGGTCAAGAGTGTGCTTTGACAGGCTCTCGACTTCTGATCTGAGCCTCAAAAACTCACCTCCTCTGTTTCCTCATGCTCCCCATCCCTCGTTCCACCGAGCCCTCATTCAATGTTGCTCTTACTTGTGGGTCATCATCATTGTCATCGGCATCCCCTGAGAAAGATGGGCTGCCCCGCTCTCGCTTGGACAAATTCTCCGACGCCAGATCAGCGGGGACATCTACCCCTTCAGCATCCTCGACATAGTCCGCGGGTTCTCCTGAGGGATTCTGCGAAGGCTCCGGAAGTATCATTCTCTCCCTTAAATCGTTGGAATCGACGCAATGATTTGCAATGACCGCAGTCAATCTCTCAAAAGAGGAATCGGAGATTTGTGAGAGCAGGGAGTATATTGCGGGGCGACGCTGTGGTTCAAGGTCCCAACACTGTGGAAGGACGGAATGGAGAAACCGCAAGGCCGGAGCGGATTCAGAATCCGCTTCTTCAAAGTTTGTTTGGAAGTAGCAGGTTAACGTCGCATGGTGGTTGCTTCTTGATCATAGCCACACAAATCTGCGCCTATCCGGGAGCATTGGGGTAAGGGAAGCTGCCAGTCAATACCTGCGAATGGAGGAAAATCCATGAGTGACAGACAGGCAATCCTCCGCTATGCAGACAACATACCTGGAACACAGTACAAGCCCAAGCCCATATGTCGCTTTCAAGGCCGTGCTTGCAACCCTCGGTACCGAGGAGGAGCTCGGAGCTCGTGTATCGCGCCGTGCCTTTGATGGATGTTGACGTGACAAGCCCTGGAGACGTTTCCGAACCTCTGACAAACGAAGCCAGTCCAAAGTCACACAAGACTGCGTTCATGTGCAAGTTTATCAGCACATTGGCCTGCCGAGATTTAGTTTTCACTTGATAGGTCGCTGGATACAGCATCAGCACCCACCGGTTTCAGATCCGCGTAACATACTGGAGGATCGAAATTATGAAGACATGCCAGTCCAGCAGTTATGCCCCTTACTGGAGGGAAATAAGGTGAGATCTGTAGCCCGTTACAGCTAGCATTACTGAACTCACAAACGCAACTCGCTGTTCTAGATCAGGCTTGAAGCGTTTGATGTACTCCAAAACATTCCCGTTGGGCATTAATGCTGAAATGAGCAATGGGGATTCATATTTGTCATCCAAATAGTAACCAATAAGCTCCACGACGTTCGGATGTCGGATTTTTGCCCAAACGTTGAGCTCCCTTGCCAGGCGCTATGGGAACGATGTTCATATAAGCGATACCGAGCATTTACAGCTCATTTCCCTACCTTAGCAAGCCTAATACGTTCTCCTCGAGTCCCCACCGTCTTGAGCCTCTTGACTGCGACGTCTCTTGCGGTCGACGAAGCTTTGTCCATGACGGTGGCGATGATGGGGTCTTTCCATAGCGAGTCGATGGCATTGGCGATGTCCTGCGCCGGCCGGAAGCCCCTACAAGAAGGAAGTTATGCACTATTACCGAGGACGCAGAGATTGGATCCCGCTACCGCTCACTCTTCGGACGCAAGATCCAAGCCACCCGACACACGTCCTTCATCCCCAGGAGCAGGTCAGATGGCTCGGAGTCCACTTTGACCGGAAACTCAAGTTCTACGGACATGTCCAGACCATATCGGCGAAAGCCTCGAGGGGCCTGGCCGCACTCAAAATCCTTGCAAACACAAGAAAGGGTCTAAAACAGACGATGCTCCGTACGCTGTACATCACGTGTATTCTCCCAATCCTCACGTACGCCTCTCCGGTATGGTGGACAGACGCATCCGGTAGCAAAACAATACTCAAGCAGCTGGAAAAGGTGCAAAACATGGCGCTAAGGTGGATCTGCGGAGCCTTTAGGACTACTCCAATACGGGCTCTGGAGATCGAGGCCTCCATCATACCACTGAGGCACCGCCTTAACTGGCTCAACGAGAAATATGCACTCCGTTTCAACCGCATGGATGGGCGTCATCCGATCGTCCAACGACTTTCGCCGGAGTGGAGGAATGGACAAGAGCCGATATTTCCACCCCTCCTTCCGCCACCGACTCGTCAAGGCAAACCAACGAGACTCCTGATCCTCGCAGCCAAGACTAGCCCGTACCAGGAACGCGTATTCCCCCTTCGCGCTGCGCCATGGCGAAGAACGGCGATGGATGAGGACTTAAGAGGCAGACTGAGAATCGTCCCTAAGAGTCCAGATATAGACCAAGACGAAGCAGCTAAACAACACCGCAAGCTCTTTGGCGAGATGTCGAGGGACCCAAGCCAAATAGTGGTGTACTCCGACGGATCATTAGTCGAGCAACCGCATGGCCGACAAGTTGGCGTCGGGGTAGTCGGATACCTTGAGGGACAAGTAATAACCGAGCACAGTTTTGGGATCGGCCAACAGGTGGAGGTGTACGATGCAAAACTCGAGGGCCTCGCCCATGGCGCCGAGTTTTATACCCAAGTAGCGATGGACCGGATCTCAACCGTAGCAATTCGGAAGATCACCTTCTGCGCCGACAATAACTCTACCATACAGCGAGCGTTCGAGGGACTTGTTGGCCCAGGTATGGACGCATCCATTCGAATCCGCAATGCCATCCTACGATTTCTAGACTCGCATCCTCAGAACGAGGTCGAGATTCGTTGGGCCCTTGGCCATAACGGAATTGAAGCAAATGAAAGAAGCGATCACCTCGCCAAACGAGGAGCCTCCATACAACAACGCCCTTTTATCCCTCTCACCCATGCACTGAGGAAGGCAAGGGAGAGAGCAGTGGAGGCGTGGCGGGAAGAGTGGAGGAGAACACCTCCGCGAGGAGGGTATGCGTTCGCAGACCGCTTACCACCATCCCTCGAACCGACCCAGCACTTCAAGTCCTTAGCTAGTGAGGTCTATGCACGACTTACCCAGTGCCGGAAAGGTCACGCATTTGTAGGAGAGGACTATCGTCGCTTTGTCCCCTCGGAGGGCACCAACTGCCAATGCGGAGAACGCTTCCAAACCCGCGCGCACATCATTCAAGACTGCCCACTATTCAGAAAATCGAGAGACCTACTCTCGGGAGTCATACACGACCTTAACCTTGCCGACGTCTTTGGAACAAGTGACGGAATTCGGGCTCTTGGCCAATTCCTTGCCCATACGGACGCCTTCAAGAAGCAACCGAGCGATCCCTTGGACCGATCGGAAGAGATTATGTAGTATGCATGCTCCTATGTTCTTCCTTTATGTTCTTCACAAAGCCTTGAGCAAAACGCCTTTAGACCAGTTTGGACTTCTTTGCATCACTCACCCCCCTTCTGCGCTGCCGCTGGACTCTCGATTTCGCTCTTCAATATTTTAGATTTATTCCTATGTAAATAGTATTGGGGAAACCCCCCGCGCCTTGGCGCCCTTAAGGCTGTCTGCTTGCGGGTAATAAACGGAGATTCACACACGCTTATCTCTCTTCTTCAGGTGCCGCCGGTTGTAAGCTCGGGACCTGAGGCGTGCCCCGCCCCCCCCGGCCTGCGTACCTTGAGGTCTTTGGCACTCTGCCTGGCCGTAGATTGAGACTAATTATCATCACATCACATTTCCTCGTCCACCTCCTCACCTTGAGGGTGAACGTTTTCCCCATCCCTGGTCCTCCAGAGTCCAGAGTCCAGATCCGCACGCCTTTGCCAAGGCATTCTACCTCTTGTTCGGATTGACTTCGTGAGGATTGTACGAATGATTGAATAAAAAGGGGAGATGAATAAACGGATCTTTCAGTTGATACAGTCCAATACAGAAACCTAAATAGCTCTAAAACTCAGCGTCTACTCCTCCATTCTGACATCAGGGTCTTCGATTACTGTAGGGGAAGTACTTCTGACAGCCTGGAGCTGAGAGCCCGTAGGATGCTGGCTAGCCTGTACTTCCTCGGTATTTATGAGGGAAGTAGTTGTGCCACCGTTCTCCCCGAGGTAATCAATATCCTGGAGGACTGTTGCAAGTTGGCTCTCCCACTTCTGACCAAGAGCCTTCCTAATCCCTCGTATCCGGGTACGACTTTCATGAGTAGCCTCACCCCTCGCCGTTTGCAAACCACCGTTCATCGCGGCTGCGAGTGTCAAGAGTTGCGCCTTGAGGGTGTCACACTGCAATGACGCGTTAGGGCTTGGCTTCAACTGGCTTTCGGCTTCTGGTCCAAGCCACAAATGCTCACCCCCTCTCTTTCCTCATCCACCTCAGCCGCCATCACTCCATCTGGGCTCCTCTCAACTCTTGTTCTCACTTGTCGGTTATCATCGTTATCATCGGCATTCGCAGAGGAGCATGATTCGTCCCGCGTCCGCTTGAGCAAGTTCTCGGATGCCGTGCCAGCGGGGACATCCACCCAGCCAGCATTATGAACACCCTCTTCATTGTCCATGAGCCCTCCTAACGGGTTTTGCGAAGGCTCCGGGACCTTCTTTACCTCCCTTGAACCGCTGGAAGCGACGAGCACCATCGCGGAAGGGGGATTGGAGATCTGCGAAAGCACCGTGCCTATCGAGGGGCGACGCTTTGGTTTATAGTCCCAACACTGTGGGAGAGTGGAGTGAAGAAACCGCAAGGCAAAAGCAGAATTCGAATCCGCTTCTTCAAAGTTATCCGGAAGCAGCAGGTTAACGTCGCCTGGTAATTGATCCTTGACCATAGCCATGCAAATTTGCGGCACTCCGAGAGCGCCAGGGTAAGGGAAGCTGCCCGTTATTACCTGTGGATGGATAAAAGCCCTTGAATGGAGACTCGAGACCCTAACCGCCGCGCAGACGACATACCTGAAACGCAGTACAGGCCCAAGCCCATACATCACTTTCAAGGCTGTGTTGGCAATTGTCGGCCAGAAGCTCACGGCTCATGTATCGCGCAGTGCCTTTGATGGTTGTTGACGTCACTAGCCCCGGAGAATTTTCCGAACCGCCGACGAACGAAGCCAGCCCAAAGTCACACAAGACTGCGTTCATATGTAAGTCTATCAGGACATTATCCTGCAGAGGTTTATTCTTAGTTCCCTAGTTCGCTGGATGGATCAAACTGCACTCACCGGTTTCAGGTCTGCGTGACATATTGGAGGAGTGGAATTATGAAGACATGCCAATCCAGCAGTGATGCCCTTCACCTGGGGGGCAGCAAAGTAAAAACTATAATCCATTTTTTTCTTGCATTATTAGACTCACAAACGCAACTCTCTGCCCGATACCAGGCCCGAAACGTTGGATGTACCCCAAAATGTTCCCATGCGGCATTAATGCCGAAACAAGCTGCGGAGATTCATATCTTTCGTCAAGGCAATAGCCGATTAAGTCTACGACGTTCGGATGTGTGATTTTTGACCAGATATTTAGCTCCCTCGCTAGACGCTAGAGGAACGTTGTTCATATAGAGTGGGCATGGTAATCGTATTATTCTATACTCACCTTGACTAGCCGAACACGTTCTCCTCGAGTTCCCACAGCTTTGAGCCTTTTGACGGCGACACGCCTTGCGGTTGGCGAACCTTCGTCCAATGTGCCAAGAACGACATGCCCGTAGTTGCCTGCGCCCAATTCTGAACGCTCTATTAGTCGCAGACGGTCTGGAGGGATTAAGAGATGTGCGAGCTCCTCCAACGTTTTCTTTTGTCGGTTCAAAATTCAGTCTTTCTGCATCGCAGTTTCAGGGAAAATGTGGGACGCACCACCACAGACTCTCCAGCTTCCTCTTCAAAGGAAAATAAAAAAACCTGTTGGCGGAGTAAAGATATCGGAGGACGCTTCCTTGGCTCGTATTCCCAACACAGAGGAAGGTAGGAGGCCAATAACCTCAGCGTAGATGCATACTCCGGTTTCGGAGCATGTGGAACAAGGACCAAGAGCATTTCAGCACGTCCAGGAGCACGGCGTTTAACTATTGAGTGTATAATCGTGCCACTCCCATTAAAAGGCTGTTTTTTGGTGAGGATCTGACGGGAAACGAAAGCAACGATATGTAAGTCATTGGTGTGCTCGAAAGCGTTAGACTGGGGTTCACTTACTTGAAAAACGATGCACCCCCAAGCCCAAACATCGCTTGGCATGTCGCCAGTTCGCCGCTCAGCAAGTAGCCTTTCTGGGCTGATAAAGTCGATCTCTCTAGGAGAGTTGGAATAATCTGCATAAAGCTGGAGGGGTTCAAACCCGCTCAGAACAGCATTAAGATGCTCATCTATCAGTATCTTAAGCTGCAAGTATCGTTAGTCAATTGCAAGATTCATGTAGGAAATATAGCGAAAGCTAGTTACTGGGTTCAAGTTACGGTGGCAGATGGGCGGATTTTGACTATGAAGGTAGTCCAACCCTGCGGTTACATCCCGGACCTTTGGGCGCGACATGAGAAGTTTACAGTGTAGTCCTGGCCGTGATACACTCACAAATCCGAGTTGTTGAGCTACTCCCACTGGGTTGTTGGCAAGGTATTCCCGCATATTTCCATGGGACAAATTAGGCAAGATTAGTTGACGGATGTCGCCAGCGCTGTCTAGAGAGCAGCCGAGAAGTCCGAGCACATTTGGATGCTTTAAGCCTTCCCAGACCTTGAGCGCATCTGCAATTCCCTGTGAGGAGAGGCTTTAGTCAGAACAGATAGGTGGGTCAGATTTCCACAGAGCTGACCAGGGATCTCCACTGGCGATAACGCCTGCTTATGTAGAGGTTCGGTATGAACAGGTGTTTCAAGATCACATCCCTTGGTTTTTGAGAACTTTGGTCTAGCTTAGCGAGGGCGTTGTTGGGATTATTACCAACAGTCTTCACAACTGTTAGTCGATCAAGAGTGATGTGGAGATTGCCCAATGTCGCTTTCTTTGAAGCCAGTCAAGGTCTACATGCGATACTATGGCTCCAGACCAACAAGCGTCTGACGTACCAGATAGCTGAGGTCGGGGGTTGCTTCAGGAAGCTCTAGGGAAATTCCAAAGGGGGGTAGTTTTGCGAGTGATAATCTTAAGATTCCCATGGTGAAGCCGATGAAGGTGGTTGGAGGAAGAAGAGGGACGAGAAGGGTGAACCTCGGGACATTGATGGAGGTGGTTAACTTGTCCCGCTCCCTTGTCCCAGTCTCGCACCGCCCTCATCCCGCCCATGTGAACATAATTTTGATCAGCATGACCGCGAGTCACGAGCCAAAATACGCCCAAGATCCGAATCTCAGAACGGAAACAAAATTGACCAGGAGGTATGTATATATGGTTACAGAAAAAAAAAGGGGGAACATCGAGCACTCGATAATACGTGAGGACCATCACAAAAAACAAAAAGGAAAGCGGGGAGAAAATAGACCATGGAAAGAAGAAAAAACCGCAAAAAGTAGATAGAGGAAGAGGAAGCGGGAACAAGGAGCGAGAGGCGGCCTGCGGGTGGTAGAGGTCAAAGGTCGTGTCGAGGAATAGATAGTAGCGGCTTGTGTGAGAGGTTAGGGGAGGACGGGCAGTTTGCGAATTTTGAAAACCATGGGCAGAGCGGATCTCGGGAGGAAGAGATGCGGAGGAAGAAAAGGGGGGAGGGAGGAAGAAGAAAAATGCGATAATAAAACGGGGGTTCGGTAAGATTGGGAAGAGAAAAGCGTCAAAAAGAACATTGTGTGTGGCGTGTCGAGGGGGTCCAGGAGCGGGGAGGTAGAAATCGAGGTAGTACGACTATCGTAGAGCGCGAGAGAGGAAGGAGACCGAGGAAGAGCACTGCGTTGAGTGGGGTCGATATGGAGCGGACGGCAATCGTCAACGTCTGGACGAATGCTTTCCCGGACATGAACCAACTCACCAAAAGGAGGGAAAGAATATACCAAAGAAAAAAATTCAACAGAGACGCAAAAGA
>KN823043.1:132979-151489 GCA_000827465.1 Tulasnella calospora MUT 4182 | reverse complement strand
AACCTCGAACCGCAACACGCAGCAGCTCCACGGCACGTTTCGCTTTTCCATTGTGATTCGCGTTGAGAAAGGCAAGTCACCTCAACAGCGCCCATCAAGTCATTCATCACCGTTCGACTCTATCATCTATCGTCGTAATATTGTCAACGTTGTGCGATAAGCTTAAGGATGCTCCTCCATATGGTATGGGGTGGCGATTCACCCGAGCACGGTATAGTCCGCCGAAGTCCACACTTTACCCTACTTTTGGAAACGCACCGGGTATAACGCGCACCGTTCCCCGTGTCGGGAGCCGCGCATAAGAGAGAATGGGGATTTGGAAACTAATAAACGGCGAGTGGAAAGCCGAGCGGTGGGAAAGTTGCGGGAGAGAGTAATAATAGTGTGGATTACGAAAGCCACTGTTATATTAGAGTTGTTGTAGTCACTTGCCATTTATGAAACACTTTAGCAACAAGTGGCTTTCAATTCAACGCGCCAAGACCATGTTTCTCGGAGAATTACCTTATTGCCATCCCGCTAATTATTACATCAGCATCCTCCTCTCTCAACAATGGGTGTGTGTGTTTGCAGTGATAGATTGAACGTGGCTTGAAACCGGGCACGATCGAGAGGGGCCTGGGGACGGGCGCCATGACGTTTCAGGCACAGCCAACCTCAGCCCTCAATGCACTTTCGGCACGACCCCAAGACAGCTCCAAGTGCCTGAAAATCACAATTTTCGAGAACCTTCCCCGAACTCTTTTGATCGGAGCGTTTCAGACAATTTCGCCGCCAACTGCAACGGGGGTCTAGAATCAATCCACGTCGCAATGTTCAATCGACTGGCGCAAATGCCCTGTGGAATATATGACGAAGAAATTCTGCATAGTGTAATGGCTTGAACTGCAACGGCGGATAAGGGGAAGTTTGCTAGTGTAACGGGACCAAAGAAAGTTGTATTTGTGAATATATTTTATTTTCGCCCTGTTCATAGCTCTATATTCCACTATTATGCTCGGTCAATAACTGCACGTATCGGTTATATCACATAGCATTACTGAGTCTGCTATGGCCATGGCCATTTTCGATCGGAGGGCTTCAGTTGTTGAATGTTCGCCGCCAACTAAAACGGTGGTCTGAAAGCAATCTGCGTTGCAATGTTCGATTGGCTAGCCCAAAATGCCATTATTATTTAGCCAGCACCAGGTACATCATGGAGAGTTGAGATTAATAGTTCCTGCACAAGGCGATTGGCTTTCGGGAGCGTTCGACTGAGCGTCCGCTTGGTCGGGGCATTCCCAGATCACTACTCCACCGTTCGTACATGTTGAAACGACCGTAAGATTCATTTTGCAATCACTGATCGTTTTGCTTGTTATTGTGCTTATAGTACTTCCATATTCTGGCCATTTGGACAGGATTTGCGTCCCTTGAAGGGTGTGCAGCTGGTGACCTGTGGCTCGATCCCATATATATATCTCCGACCCTATGATTAAGAAAGACTGTGAGGGTGGCTCGGCCACTTTCACGTACGGTTGGTAAACTTACTGCCGTTCGTTGCCATGACCCACTCATCTGATTCTCCGCTATTTGTGCGAACAAACCGTTAGATTGCTAGATGCGCCGTGGGGTGTCGCGAAACGGAATCACCAGAAACGAGCCTTTCCTGAAATTGTATGTTGTACACTCCCTTCACGATCCGAGGATGACAGGCTTAGCGGAGCATACCCGCGACAAAGCTCTAGTTGGATAATCCCGTGGCGGTCTTGAAGCTGCCATAGTTCGGGACAGTCTCCATTATCATAAGAAACTAGTGCGAAGCTACCCTCCCGGCTAACGCAAATGTGTCGCGCATCAGCAAGGATAGAGGCCTCAGCAAAGCAGGCGTTGGTATCCGCGTCGATCACTTGAACGAGGACCGAGAGGATCAGGTTCAGATCAACTTTGGGAAATATTCGATCGGCGTACCCATTAAACGACGTTCAGGTATAGCATCCTTTGGTTTCTTTGCCAGCGTTTTGGTAAAAATCAAACCGGAGGGCCATTCAGGAGCATCGTCAACAAGCGTGCCCAAGACCAAGACGAAGCTAAGCGACGGTGGATTGAACGTTGGCATTCAGGCAACTGTTTAGGATTGGTCCGAGCTCACCCATAATATGTCCTTTGCTGGTTCGGCATGCTAGCTAGGTCGTGCACGTGTAATGGAAGGCGATACAGCCTCTTCCGGACCTTGCCTTCCGTGTCCTGGTAAACCAGAAATCTTAGCCCACAGTAGAGACCCGCCTTAGTCTGTACTCACGAATACATGTGGTATGTGATCAATGATGGCCAAAAAGGTTGAAGGTTTTTGAAGCCAGGCAACAGCGCCAATCGGGCGGTTAATTTCGCCCGCTTTCCACCCCTTTTGTGGCAGGCGGCAAACGCGTAAGCGAATGCTGAAAACGCGATATGATGAACGGATTTGCTACTTACAGAGTCTTTGTTCCAGATTGATAGTCCATTATCCATAATGATGACGATATAAGAACTGTCTGGGGACCATGCGAAACGGCCGCCCGGGGAGAATAGCATTTGCGCTTCTTCGTCATACTTGCCGACATCCCAGATGGCCAGATTCCCGTCCAAGACACTTATAGCCAGCCGTGTTCCGTCTGGAGAGAAGTGTATGTCGCGTCCCGGTGGATGGTATATTGGCAACGTTTGAACTGGGTTAAGGCTCCGAAGCTCATCTCGCCGGGGACGGGAGTTTTCCGGCCGTTTAGCTTGAATGCTTGTCCGAAGGGCTGAGTTTTCTATCAAATTTCTGCCAGTCCTCTTGAATTTAGCGAGAGCTGGTGAGACCTTCCTGTTGAGAGGGGGCGCTGCGTCTCTTCGTTTGTTGAGGGCGAAATGACCCGACGTTGCCGTGCCGGGTACTGACGATGCCACCGCTTCGGGGTCTTGGACTTCTATCTCGAAACCTTCCCCTGATTTTGACACCGAGGATCTCCGGGAGGCCGAAGTCTGTCCTGCGAAGCTGGCTTTTTTTGGGCTTTGAAGTGAAAGGCTAAGATTCGCACCAGGCTTTCGGTTAGGGTTGCTTCTGGGAAGACTAAATGTGGGGGGATCGCTGCTGGAACGCCCTATGATCAAGCAGACGAATTGCCGCCATTTCTGTCCCAGAGAAATCCCCGCACTTGCTATTACATCTGATAGTCGAATCCTGGCGTTATCTGCAGCACGTTTGGTGCTCTTCCACGGCTGCCAAGGATAATGAAGAGCCGGCATCCCCGCAATTGGTTCGGAATCAATCGGAGGTGGCTGACCCTTCTTACTCTCTTGCCACCACTCTCCAGCTTCCCAAATAATGACCGTGAAGAGAATCAGAGAGGTCGCACAAGTCATTGCCGCCGCACAAATTTTCACCGCAAGGGCAAGGTCAGCGGCGAAGGTCCAGACCACGAGACCGGCGGAAAAGGCAAGAACAGCTCCGACGAGACATAACAGAGGCGTATGGTCCAGACAAACTGATGCCCAGACTTAAAATAGATGTGTGAGCGTTTTATCTCGCCCAAGCTTCCTATACTCACTTGGTAGAGCGCTCCGCGGCGATCTGCTGTAGGCCATGTGGATGTCAAGTCAGAGGGCAGGCCAGAGACTCGACGCTAGAAATAACACTCACTACATCGCTGCCCTCCCTATTAAAAAGTCAGGATTAGTCTTTATTTGAAAGCTCGGTCGCAAATCTTACAATGCATAGCAAGTTGCGAGTTGATCGCCGAGGTGATGCTCAGGATCAGTGATGATACCCACAGGCCCATCACAACCGTCCCCATACTAAGTACTAGTAATTTTGGGGCCTTAGAAGCAGATATGATCGCTTACCGTTCTTGGTTCATGGCGTATTGCATCGTAGTCGCTGTGACACCTGAGAAAAAGGTCGCCTTTCCAATAGCGGATGAGTGAGGGTGCGGTTCAACCCTTCATGCGGTGCTCACCACGGTTGACATGTTCTGGAGCTTCGTTTGTGATCTTTTCTGATAATCTTGGATCGATTTAACACCTACGAGTGCTCGAAAGTGGACAAAAGTTCATCGGCCCGATTTCAACACTACCCACCTCCATCGGTAAAAGCCTGCAACGCAACTCCGACCGTTCCAATATAAAGCGACATTTCCTTCATAACCTGGCTGATGTACCTACGAGCGGCCGCTGATCCTTCGACCGAAGCATCTAAGATGGGTCTGAGTCAGATAACGCTCCTTGGGGACAGCTAGTCGCTCCGAGACCAACCTTGGCGCGACTCGAGAACCTCGGCTCTATAGATTAGCCAATCTCGAAACTCGACCAAGGCGTCTGTGAGGCGCTTGTCTGCAAACTCCGGGATGTCGCGAAGACCGTCCAAGAATGCATTCAAGCCTTCTGAGAGTCGGCTCATTGTCTTTGGCAGCAAGGACATTGCTGGTGCCGAAGAGCCTTCGAGATCGCTGGGTATCTCATCACTTTCCGTTCTTGCGGCAAAGACCCTCCAAATCTCAGCGGAATTTGATCTGAAGGCGTCAAGAACACCGTTCATAGATAGTTGGAGATCTTTTGCCGTGAAAATCAGTCCACTTGAAGATCCAATCGGACGAATAGTCCTCATAAATCCCTCAAATTTGAGGCCGAGGTTCAGGACTTCCCTGAACCGCACAACAAGGGATGAGTAGGCTGGCCAATTCTAGAAGTGCCTCGACTCACGTTGAAAATGAGGTGAATTCTTTGTGGCACCCATCCCGAATCCTCTCATCTCCATGAGAGCGTTCGGGGGGTTTGTTTGCCTCTTTTAAAGCGGCCCTCTTGCGAACATGCACCAGCCTATCGTTCAGCGCAGATGTGACGTGCCGCCGAGTCCTCTGTGTTAGACGCTTCAAGATACCCCCGTCCATCTGTGTCGATTTCTAGGAAGGGACGAAAGAGGGGAAGAGAGGATTCCGGAACTGTACAAGCTTCGGAAGCAGAGTACTGGGTGCCCGTAGTGAATCCGAGGCCTTAAATGTAGTAAATTAATTGGGGGGGGGGGGAAGATAGATCCGCCTATTTACTAATGCAGCTAAATGGTAAAGGGCATTCAAGCACTAAGCTGATTCGTGCGATACATTCCTCATCTGATTGGCTCCCAACATGTTTCGAATGCCAAGGTCGAAGGTTTCTATCAGAGAGCATTCCCAGACCTTCCGGCGCTTCCGGAAATAATTACGCAAAGCTAAGAACGTGACATGTGAACAGAACTCAAGTAAGAGCCAATCTCGAGGCAAGGGTATTAGTTGGGAAGTGTAGCTCTGGGCAGACCCAGGCTTGAGGCCTTCAAGCCCGATAAGCCCCCCATCGTTCATGCTCGGCGTTTGCCAATGGACTTAGCTACTGATCGACATGACTTCACCAGAGTTCCAAGGCTAAGCCTCTCGAGAAACCTCACAAGTGTTTGGATGTGGATCGAATTTCGTAAGTAGCTTCATCTGAAAGCATCACACCCATCCATACGCGTACGGTATGCAGATATTTGTACACTGGCTTCAGACCGGTCAACAGCTATGGCGTACTAGTCAGGACTGCGGCCGTCTAATACCTCTCTTGTTTGTGTTGTGTAATGCCACGGAGCCGGCACAGGCCCCCACGGTATTAGAGAGTTTTCCGTTGGTGGGTCACTATATGTGCTAAAGTAGTCGTCATACCTTCCAATCAGAACGTATTTCCAATCGGATTTTGGGGCGCTTCTTCGTATTACTAGTCCCCACGGTCGTTGGACCTGACGCGGCCGGACTTCCTGAGGGGTTTATCGTATTCTGTGAATCAAAAGGGGCTTAAATCGTGCTGAAATGCATCTGCGGCCCAGGAAAGACTATCTGGATCGCCAAAAGAAGGCGATATTGACGCTGTGGGGCCGCACCAAGGTCCGCATCGATAACAGTCTAGAGCACCGTAATCAGACGTTTAAATGCCGGCGGCCCTGCATAAGCTATCCCATACTACCTTGTATGATAAGGGTGAACGAAAAAGAGTCTAATCCTGGTTTGAACCGACACTCCCGCTAAGCCCACTCAGAGGCAGGGGGGTAAACCCATCCAGTATATTGAAAATGCCCCAGTCACTGTGTGATTCGATTTGATGTCAGTTCCTTCAGAGATGCAAGGTTCTTGAGGGCGAGAAGAGCGACAACCTCCGGAGGCTAACTTGAAGCGACCAAATCCATCGATGCCCCGGGCTGTCCTTCTTCTCGAGACACATGTACACCCAGAGTAATAACGTGCATTCAGAGCTGGTGTCCATGCTTGCCTCGCATGCTATGTCTCGACGCTATGTGGAGGGTATTCTAAAGAGAAGGATTCGAGTCTACAAAGGCAACTGCGCACCGAAGAATACTCCGCACTCCGATTTATCGGACCTAAGTCGCAGACCTTCCCGAACCTTCGGCGACTGAAAATAGCATTAATTTAGAAGAAATGGCCCCACTAGAAGCTATTGATACGTAGCCCTAGGTAAAGGAGAAACTACACACAGTCTTCCTGCGCTGTTGTGTCCAGACCTCCGAAACCACAATCCAGTTGAAGAGCCGCCGGAGACAACGCGTTATGTCTTCTAGCGGTGCGCAGGCTACTAGCGAAAATAAGAGAGTTAGAGAAATTCCCTGCAATCAAAGCATAGCAAGGAATATCCGGGAGCGCGTGGTGTGGTGCTGAGGGCGGTCACGCGGTTCATCGGGACCTTCAGTGAACCCCGGGCCGACCTTGTCAGGATTCCACCTCGTAGGACAGGCCATGTAACTCCTGGGACAACTCTAGGATGTTAAGCCGGAGAAATAGATTCGATGTCGATGGAATTCAGGAGCGACAGAGAAATGCTCTATCCAGATGTCCCTCGTCGCGGCACAGCGAATGGGCGCCTATATAGCTATATGCGGGCGCAAACATGGCTCGCGAAACGGCTATCATATCCCGCAAAAGGACTGCAGGTTAGTAACTGAAATACTTTGTACATGTCATGCTGTAACTCCATTTCCAGCCCTCGACTTCTTCTCAGTGGAGAGTTCGGAGATTGCCAGGTGTGTCGAGGCCCCACGTCCGACGAGAGGGTGATCACTGAGTGAATCGGACACAGATCTGGAAAGAGACCCTATGAGTCCTCAGACAATTCAAGGGCGCGTCACCCACTAATCAATATCTCGGATCCCTTCGCCCTGAAGAATGGGTGTGACTGTGGTAACAGATCAACTCCGCTTGCAGGTGGGCGCTCGATGCTCCACTCTATGACATTTCAGGCACAGCCTCTTCACCCCCGATCGGCACTTTCGGCATGGCCCTAGAGACTCTTCCACGAAACCGAAATTCTACTTTGGACCGGAGGTCTTTGCAAATTCGCCGCTGACCAAAAATAGCAGTCTTCTGATGGCTGTTCCCAGAGACAATTTTCAGCCCCGCCTAACTTTTGTTTTAATCACTCTCTTGTGTCTCTCAGAGCCTCCCAGACGTTTCTGAAGCATCCTGAGGCGGGGGGACGCTTGGGCAAGGGCCACGCAAGTCATCGTAAAGACACGAAAACGATTCCAATTCTGCCACCAGGACTTAGAAGGTCCAGAGTGTCAAGATCAATCCCTTTCAGTTCAGGCGTCGGGTCACGCAACCGTAGTGATTTGTCGCCACGATTATTCGAGACTAAAATAGACACCATCCTCACTCAGCAACCATCATTCAAGAGAGATTGATAGTTCATTTACATAGCAAGGCCTCTAGGCGTTTACACTAATCCGACTTGCTCTCGGCCTGAGCCGCAGATTCTTCCCAAATGACTACTCCTCCTTCGGTGCACTCCGAGACAATCAAGAGACCCCCCTGAGAATCTTTCCTTGCACTAGTTATGGTGTTAATACCGCTAAAGTGCTTGAACTTTTCCTTGATTTGACTTCCTTTCAAGGTATGCAGCAATTGACGTGAAACTCGGTCCCAGATATATATGTTGGATTCTATATTTTCCGTGAAACCAGTTAGTGTCAATATCTGGACTCTTTAGGCCCATAGGACCAGTGAACGTACTGCCGTCCGTTGCCATGACCCATTTATCGGATTCTCCGCTATTTTCAAACATGATCGGAGTTTGTTAGATCGCTTGAAGGAAGAGAAATACGTGGATAAATAAGCTCACCAGAAACGAGCCTTTCCGGAGACCGTGGGTGCTTTACTTGTGTTCTCGGACTTTTCTAGTGTCTGCGGAGTGAAGAACCTTCCACGGAATACGAGTTGGGGTATACCCGATTGGCTCCGAAGTCGCCACAGCTCTGGAGGGTCCCCATCGCGATAAGAGACGAGGGCAAATTGCCCATTAGAACTGACGCAGAGATGACGTGCCTTCGCCAGAATAGGCGCTGCGGCGACCCTCCTCTGCTGTTTATCGATCCCTAACTCTATCGCTAGAAAGTGCGCAAAAAAACATCGTTACCGTCTCATTCTCATAGATATTGATTGAACTTACTCATTAACCAACACTCGCGCCGAGCGGACTGCGGCCGCTTGACTTGCGTTTTGGTAAGGGCCCAGGCCGACTCCTCCGGTGTAGACTGTTCATCACGCACAGTACCTAAAACCAAGATGAAGCTTATGGAGGCAGGTTCAGCTTCAATTTCTAAGAGTCTCCCGAATCTTTCCTAGACTGACTCTTTTGAACTCTTCCCCTGGGGCTGCGGTATACTTGCTACGTCATGGACTCGTAAGGGAAGGTTACGAATAGGTCCATATGTTCCCGTTTTCAGCTCCGTGCTCTAAATTTGGGAGGGGTTAGTGCCTAGCTACTAGCCGCATTGAGTATTACTCACGTATATATGGAGTTCATTATTGATGACTGCAATGAACTGGGAAGAGGATTGAAGCCAGGTAATCGACTTAATTTCGTCTGTTGGCAGATACGACCCCTTGACCTATTGAAGGATAAGGTGTATAACGGCAAGACATCACGTTGTGTAAGTATGGACAAAGTATTGAGGATTATGGAGTGACTGATCCCTCACCATTTGCGTATTGAGTTCCCAAATCGATAGTCCCGTTTTCTCGATGATTAGAACCCGAGAGCTGTCTGGAGACCAAGCAAACCGTCCACCAGAATTCGGTAATGCCATTTCGGCCTCTCCACCAAACTTGTCGACAGCCCATATACGCACAATTCCGTTCAGCTGGCTCACAGCAAGATATTTTTCATCTGGAGAGAAGTGAATATCGTGTCCTGGAGGATGGAACCCCCACAATTGGTGAACTGGCTGGATTGTCCGGAGATTGTGAGGCGATTTCGGATTCTGTGCCAGAATAAATGCTCGAAAATGCCTATAGTCTTCGGTCATGAGGCATTCAACCGCTCTCCGAAACCTTTGACCAGCGATTGCGGCCCTCTCGCCGGGAGGAGCGGTGACTCCTTCATCCTGGATCCCGTCATCACCACCTAGCGCCTCCGACAGGTCCCCTGTGCACAGCATGTCGTGCTGCGAAAGCTGTATAGCGAAACGAATTCTCCGACCGGCTGGGACACGACCGAAAACACGTTTTTGTTGGGCGGAAGCATCCGTAGGATCGAGACGTTCGGTGTGGCAAATGCCTCGCAACGCGTCCAATAATCCTCTCTTCACGGCTGAAATTTTCTCCCGCGGATGGTTTCCCTCTTCTTCAGTGGTGTTATTATCCCCGGCGCCCGGCTGTCGTGTGTAGAGGAGTGCATGAATTCTTGCGAGGGGTTCAACATCGGCCCGGTCTTGCTTGTTGCGTAACCATTCCATTGCCTCCCATCCGATGATGATAAAGAGAACCAGAAAAGTTGCACCAGTGATTGTTGCGGCAGATATTTTGACGGCTAGTCCCAGTTCGGCGGCAATAGTCCAAACTACAAGACCGACCGAAAATGCAAGCACAGCTCCCACCAAGCAACCAAGGGGTACGTAATCAAAGCACATTGATACCCAGACTGGAAGCAAAGGAATACGGGTAAATATGTGTCTTTCTAGGTTTGATTTACTTACAAGGGAGGACGCTCCGGGGCGATCTGCTACGGAATTATAGGTTAGGAGAGTTCGGAAGGCCCAAGCATATCGGAAACTCACTACATTGCCGCTCTCCCTGTCAAACGCAGCCATCAGTTTCGTTACAAAATATGTGAATGCTAACTTACAATGCATGGCTAATTGCGAATTGATCGCTGACGCAACGCTCAGGATAAGCGATGAAATCCACAAGGTTATAACTACTGTCTTGAGGCTATATAGCAGTCAGAGTGAGAGCAAAATATCTTATAAGCTCGCTTGCCTCTCTCGACTCATGGAGTACGGGATAGCTATAGTAGCTGCTGTTACTGCTGATAGAAATGTCGCCTTCATTCCAATCGACGCGATTGATTCAAAAGTCTATTCTGACCCCGCGCCAATTCATGATACTTACCACGGCCGACATGTTCTGAAGCCTTGTTTGTGCCTTCTCTTGAGCATCTCGTATACAGGCGACTCCTGTCGACAGTTGAGTGTTAGCAGGACTTGGGGAAATTATTAACTCAACGTGGAACACTACGGACCTGCGTGGGCGAAGTCGGAGAGTGCGGATCCAACCTTGGAAACGTAATCCCCCATCTCTGTCATTACTCGGCTAATATACTGTCGAATCGTTGATGGCCCCACTTGGCGAAGAGCTGAGACGACGATTCGTTAGAACATGATGTGGGAAAATAACCCTCGAATCCCTTGTTACCAACCTATATGTGACGCAATGCATTCGGCTCTATAAAGTAACCATTCGTGGAACTCGACTAGAGCATCTGTAAGCCGCCCGTCCGAAAATTCCGGAATGGCGCAAAGACCATTAAAAAATACTCTCAAGTCTTCTGCGAGGTCTTCCATCATCTCCGGTAGCCTAAACTCTCGTTTCGACACATCCTTCAGTTTGCCGGGCAGTTCAATGCTTCCAGTTTCCAAGGAAAATTCGGTCCATATTTTGGCGGAGTTTGACCCGAATTCTTGGAGAAGTCCCTTTATGCCTTCTCTGAGCTTTTTTGAAATGGCGATCAGTCCGCTCGAGGCACCAATGGGACGAATTGCCCGCATGAACTCTTCGAACTTGTGACCAAGATCGTTAACTTTTCTAAATAGCCGCGAGTGTAAACGCCAAAGTGAGTAATTGTGACGGTTTTACTGAACTCACTCGGAAAGCGACTCAAACCCCTCGTAAGAGTCACTCCGAATCCTCTTGTCTCCGCTGACGGGTTGCTCTTTCTGGATCTGCTTCAGCCAACCAGTAAGTTGAGCCTCCGCTTCGGTGCGGATTTTGTGCTTTCGGGTACCGGGTATCTCCTCTGCCATTGCTGGTGCTGTGCAAGGTAATAGAGGGGAGAGTTGTCAATGCGGCGAAGGGTAGCAGTTGTTTTTCTGAGTGTCTCTGACATCAAGCTTAAGTCGACAAGAGATCTTTGAGCGCTCAAAGTTCCATCGGCTCATCTACCCGGGCCTTCAGATAAGGGTGTAGGGTATACATCAACTTAATTAGCTTAGATCCATCGTACATCTTCTGAGCCGAAGGGAGAGGTTTCTATCGGCGAAAGCTCACACTCCACCTACGGCCTGAATATAGCCTCGTTTATTTTCAAAGGGCGACGGTGGAAGGGTTTTATTGTGGTTTGTTCCCAGATCATCCAGATCCTGGGAGGAAACCCTGACAATGCTGTACCAGAAGCGCTGGCGCCTCCGCATAGATATTTACAGAAGCTTTGATCCTCCGAATTAGGAATATTCCTTTAGTTATCCGGATGTCGCCTTCTGATAGCAAGGCATCCGTCTGGTCGGACATTGTGGAAGCCGCCGAGGCCGTGCCCAACTCCTGCGGAGGTTACGCGCTCAAATGACCCTGAATATTTCGGTAATAAACAAAAGTTGCCCAAGGATATCAAATTTGAAGGTAACCTTGCTCCGGGGTGCTCCAAATAGAAATAGATAATTCTTCGGAACTCTCCGTTTTACGGACGCACGGCTTGGGTCGTTCGGCGGCTATGCGCCTCACCCGTCCAACTCGTCTTTAGTCTGGCTAGAGGAGACTACGAGGCAGCGCGTTTGCGAATAGAGACATCTAGACGTCAATTCATACCACTGAAAAGACAAAAGCCCGAAGCACTGGTATGCCGCGTCCGGTCCATCGAAAACGTCAACCAGCAATCGCCAAAGTTAATTATTGGAGCTCCGGAATTCTAAGCCATTCTGTGAATAAATAACCGTATGCCATATTGTGCTATTTTGGATGAGATGTGAGGGTGGAACGAGGGGGGTGAAGTAGCCATGCCAAGATTCAAACGCAACCTGTTCGGTACCTCTCCTAGCTCCTGCGGCGCCGGCTTGCGCATCTCGGGAACGTCATCAAACACCGGTGCGCCTCTAGAAGATTTAGAGCTCATATACTAACAGTGTAGTCATATTTACATCAGAGATCCAAGGGGTCGGCAATGTCCGGAAGATGTTCTATCTAGATGTCTCTCACCGTGGCATGGTAAATGGGCGGCTATCTGCCCCGCGAAACGGCTTTCAAATCTCACGAAAGGACTGCAACCACATCTCATCGATATTACACTTTGTGTTGCTGAAACTCCTTCTCCAACCTTCAATTTCCGTTGGAAAGTTCGAATATTGCCAGGTCGAGGGAAAGGTCTTCCGAAGGAGGCTCATTAGGGCCAAAGAACCTGCTGTCGCGATTTCACACCTGAAGGTCCTTGATCGAGCTCTCACAAACATTCCCGCAGGACACGGGGTGCGGTAGCTTGACTCGAGCGCGATCAGTTGGAGAACCCGACACAGTTCCGCAACGAGACCGATGGATCCTCGGGCAACCCTCAGGTTACGAGGACGCGTCATCCACTTATTATTAAGTCCGCGTGCTTCTCTCTCAATAATTGGTGCGGTAGTAGAGTGATTATCGAACGTGGCTTGAACATCAACGATTGAAAGGGGCTTGGAGATAGGCACTCGATGACGTTTCAGGCACCACCAAGTTTTTTCAACCCCGTCTCGGCATGACTGTTCGGCACGACCCCAAGACAGCTCCAATACCTGATCGTGACGTCATAGGATCGGGGGGAACCGGGTGCAGTGTGCCTGATCGTTTTGGGCTAACAAAACCCTCCCTCTATTCAGAGGGTCGGGGAAATCACGATTTTTGAGAACCGTCCCCGCGTCTCAAACACGCCGCTTTCGGGCCTCGACTGGGGACTTTCGGAGATTGGTAGCGCATGACTAGGTGTCGGTGGTCTAAGGTAGTAGGTCGCCGAATATGACGTGTCGGAGGCGTAAATCTGTACACCCCCTCGGCAGCTGTCTCGCCGATGACAGATGGAAGGTTTGACGGCTTGTTCGTGTTGTGTGAGGCCACGGAGCCGGCACAGACCCCCGCGGTATTAGAGAGCTTTCCGTTGGTGGGTCACTATATGTGCTAAAATAGTCATCATATCTTCCAATCAGAAGGTATTTCCGATCGGGGGGCGCTTCTTAGTATTACTAGTCCACTGTCTGGACTGGCTGGCCCGAGTTGGCCCGAGCCTGGAGCTCGCTCTGGCACAACGCTTATAACATGTCATTTCGATATTGATTCAATTTGTCGAGCACCCAGCGATCAGCGGGAGTGGAGTTAGGTTTTGTTGACATGCGTTTTGTTGGGGATCCAGGTTCCTTTGTAGGTGGCTCATCATGATCAAGCACAGTCCCCAAAACCAAGATGAAGCCAATGGAGGCGGCGCTAACTTCGATTTGGGAGAGGCTCTCGAGCCTGACATACACTCACTTTCTAATTCTTTTCGTAGGGCTGCGGTCTAATAGCTAGATCATGCACTCGTAGAGGAAGGTCTCGAGCAGGCATGGACGTTCCGATTTGCAGCTGTGTATCCTCAGTTTTGGAAGGGTGAGCCCTTGATTCGTACTATATAGCAGACATATCGCTGTAGTGCACCGTTTTAGCTTCATTCAATATTGTAGCTGGGTGGAAGGGACGCAACGGCTGTCGCGAAATCCAACTCTTCCATGACCTTCTCGGCTTCCGCGGCCGGTGTAAGACGAAGTCTTCGTTTCGTTTCTGGAGTATTTCTCAGGGGCCTCTGTTACGATGCCTTGTAACCTTGTAATCGCTAGGCCTGCGCCCTTCTCTGTCAAAAATAGGTGCTTCCAGCGATAGATTGAACGAGACTGGGTCGGTTACGATCCGGAAAGGCTTGGGGAGTAGGGCGGGACTTCTGACCCTCCACTCACTTTCGGCACAACCCCAGAACAGCTCAGTGCATAGCACATGGAAACCACAATTCCGAGAATCTTCCAGAACTCACAAGATGCCGTCTTTCCTCCGGAGCCTTAGCCGGTTTCGGAGATCGCTCAGGCCAAGCTCGAACGATTGGTGCATTACTATCAGTCGACCAGGACAGCTCACATTAATTCTACACATTATTTTAAAACGTGGCTAAAACTATTGAAGAGGATTGAGGTTGGTAGTGCGTGCCTTGGACGACTCGCCATCAGGCGCCGAGTCGACCTGCATTTTTTCTTCCGCAGGGTACTCCCAGACGATCACTCCTCCTTTTGTACATGCTGAGACTACTATCGGGCTTGCCTTCCGATCGTGCTTTACGGTGCTTGTGACAGCGCTGATATCGCTGTAGTTTTCAAATTTGGCTCGAATTTGAGATCCTTTGAGGGTGTGCAGTAGGTGGCGTGAATACCGATCCCAGATATAAATGTGAGACTCTAAAAATGGTGAGGGCGAGGGGTGAGGTTAGGCCATATGTGTTAATACGTCAACGCGCTACTGGTGCGCCAAGTCGTGAGGTAGACTTACGGCCGTCAGTTGCCATAACCCATTCATCAGACTTTCCGCTGTTTACACAGGCAAATATAAATGTGAGGTCTCGTTGGAAGATGAAGACTTAAGGGAGAAACCTACCAGAAGCGTGCCTTTCCTGCAGTTGCTGGGCTTGGATCACCGTTGCGCTGCGTCGTCTCTGGGTCCATTGGAGTAAATCTCCCGCGGAATAGCAATTGCATTTTCCCTGCGCGATCTCTAAGCTTCCACAGTTCTGGACAAGATCCATCGGCGTAGGAGACTATTGCGTGTTGCCCATCTTTACTGACGCAGATGTGACGTGCCTCGGCCAAGGTAGGCGCTTCAGCTACGCTTCGTCCACCACCAACCGCATCCAAGTCGATCACTGCCAAATCAACGGATTCGCGACATTGAGAGTGAGTGATAATCGGGTATATGAATTAATGAACTTGCCTATCAACCATCGCTCTGGGCAAGTAAAATTTGTCTCATTTGCCTGCATTTCCGAACCGCTCGATTCTGGGCGTTCTTGAGGGGTTTCATCGCACAAGGTGCCCAAAACCAAGATGAAGCTAATAGGAGTAGGTTAAGCGGCAGAACTGGGAGTAGCCTCTAGTCTGTATCATGACTCACCCATACTGAGACCTAGAGGAGTGCGGTATGCTGGCTACGTCATGCACTTCAACGGGAAGGAGGATTGGGGCATGCGGGACCCTGGGTTGCAATTCAGTGTCCTAAGTTTGGGGAGAATTAGCCTCCAATCCACGCTCGCCCCGATCACAACTCACGAATACATGTAGTACATCATCAATGACCAGAATAAACGCCCGGGAGGACTGGAGCCAGGCGACAACGCTGATCAGACCTGTCTGCTTCGATAGACCACCGGAATACCACTTCAACAACAGCACCGATCATAAGCATACACAATCGGCTTTAAAGACGGTAGGTAGTCTCTATCTCACCGAGCCTGTTCTCCGTATAGACAGTCCATTCTTTGTGATGACCACAAGTTGGGAGCCATCTGGTGACCAACCGAACCGTCCGGTGGGAGACGTCATGCTTATTTCCGGTTGGTCATAGAGCCTGTCGGCTCTCCAGATGGCCACATTTCCGTTAAGCTGACTCACCCCTAGGTAATTTCCATCGGGAGAGAAGTGTATGTCCTGTCCAGCTGGGTGAAAGATCGGTAGTCTCGAGACGGGCTGAAGCTTCTGAAGGTCGTCCAGTTGGAAGCTGTTGTAATCAAATGGGAGGTTGGGCATGTTCACAAGAATTTCTCTAAGTTGGCTGTCGTTGATGAGATCGAGGACGACCTTTTGGAACCTCTGGCGAGCCGACGAGATTTTTGCAGTCGGGGGGCGCTGTTTGGCGGCTGCGTTGAGGGGGTCCACCAGAGGCAGTGACGCGGAGAAACGTTTCACCCGTTCCTCCAAATTTGGCGCTTCATATTCGTAATCCCCTTCAAACAGACCTGAACTCAAACAGATCCCGGAGACAGAAGCCTCTGCCGCGAGGGTGGTCGTTTCCGGACCAGCCGGAGTGGGGAGAGCATCTCCCGACCTTGGTAAAAGGTTACCTTGCGGAGTACTGATAGTGGGTGCTGGAGCGGTGTGATGTGCCCTAATTCGGCGGACGAATCGGTCCCAGATTTTTAGCAGCCACCCTCTAGCCGAAGGCTCAACCAATACCCAATCATCGTCTTCCCTCCAATCTCGCCATGGAGAGTGGCGAGGTTGCACCTCCGTTTGGGGCCCAGCAGTATGCTGAGTTGGTTTGGTTATGCTCCACTCCGTCCGAGTCAACCATTCTTTGATCTCCCAAAGCCCAACGGTGAAAAGAACCACAAAGGTCGCAGAGGTTATCACTGCAGCACATATTTTGACAGGGAGGGCGAGGTCAAAGGCGATGGTCCAGATGACAAGTCCCAACGAGAATGTGAGCACGGCTCCAGCCAAACAAACGAGAGGTGCTTGGTCGAGACAGACGGACATCCAAACTGAAAGCGAAACATTAGGGCATGTATCCTATAAGTATTTTATACTCACTCGGCAGTGCACTTCGAGGTGATCCGCTGTGGAATCGCAGCTCAGAGGACGCGTAAACACTGGGCAGGGCCCGACGGTTAGAAACTCACTATATCGCAGCTCTCCCTGGTAGAATCGCGGGGTATAAGAGGAGGGAATATACGATATAGAGAATATCTCACAATGTATAGCCAACTGCGAATTGATCGCCGATGCGATGCTTAAGATGAGCGATGAAATCCATAAACCCATCACAGCTGTTCCAAGGCTGGTTTCATGTAAGAAAGGATGCAGCACAGGGGAGTGAGTTCGCTCACCCATTTTTCTGCACGTCATATTGCATAGTAGTTGCCGTTACTGCAGAGAGGAAAGTTGCCTTCACACCAACGAATAAGATCAAACCAAACCGCTCAAGGTCTCAACGTAGGTGTAGTCCTTACCACGGCCGACATGTTCTGAAGTCTCGTTTGTGAGTTATCCTGTGCATTCCTAATTGCAATTACCCCTGCCAGGCGACGAGATATTACTATTGGTTCTGCACAGATTTAAAATGAGGCTAACCCTGAGTAACGAAATGAGCCAATGTATCCTCGATTTTGCCAACCGGGAGTGACATTTCATTCATAGCTTGGCTGACGTAATGGCGAATCGTTGACCTTCGGACTAAGGGGGATCCTGAGACAGCCTCGAGTAAACAAACGATCCTAGAAAGACGTGGGGCAGGGTACTTACGCTCATGTGACATGATGCGTTCGGCTCTACAATCCAACCATGTTTGGAATTCCATCAGGGAATCGGCGAGAGGCTTGTCCGAGAATTCTGGGATCTCGTTAAGGCCCTTGAGAAAGTCAGACAGTAGAATTGAGAGGATTTTCATAGTATTGGCCAAGTCCAGCCTGCCAGGGGCGGGTTCCGCCGAAGAGCCCACAAGACTTCGGGGCAATTCATTACTTCCGACTCCCAGGGAGAACTCCCTCCAGGTCTCGGCGGAGTTGGACCTGAATGCTTGGAGGACATTATAAAGGCCATTCTGTAGTTTCTTTGATGTATTAATAAGCCCATTTGAGGAGCCGAAAGGGCGGATAGCCTTCATAAATGCATCGAATCCGTGGTTGAGGTTTTGTACGTTCCTAGCGGTCGAAAGTCTTTCTAAGCATAGAATAATCCTGGGAAGGGTCTGAGCTAACTTGGAGAATGATTCGAAATCTTTATAGCATTCGTTCTGAATCCTCCTATCTCCGTGGTCGAGTTGCTCCTTCGTCATTCGCTTTTTGCGGACACTTCGCAACCAGTCAATAGTTTCGCTTTCTACGCGACGGATATTCTTGGACTCTGGATCAATAGGTATATTTGCGTTCATTGCTGTAGATAGTCAACCGATGAACTAGGAGTGGAGAAGGGCGATCGGGGGGACGAAGAGATCACGCTGGCTGGTCTGATGGGCTTCTGATGAGAATGAAGTCCTATAAATACCCAAGGGCAAGTACTATAAATAACTGCAAGCAATGGGTTTTATTTTCTATCCCCCCGCGCACCAACCCTCACGTGTCATAACGCCGGAGAGCGTGTCGCTTAGAACTTCCGAGAGACTTCGAATCACCCTTCGAGGGAGAACTAACGGAGCAACCGATGATTGAAATCAAAGGTGCACCTGAATGCTTGGCATCCAAAATGGTTCG